>APFE030980858.1:219420-271825 GCA_000404065.3 Pinus taeda
TTCTGATACCACATCCATGGTGACTATTTTAACCCATACAGAGACTTCTTTAACTTGCATACTAGTTCTTTCTTAACCTTCACCGCAAAGCCTTCAAGTTGCTTCATGTAGATTCCTCTTCCAAATCCCCGTGAAGAAATGTTGTCTTCACATCCATCTGTTCTACCTCAAAATCAAAAGCAGCAGCAACAGATAAAAGTAATCTAATAGAAGTTACCTTGGCAACAGGAGAAAAAATATCACCAAAATCAATTCCTGGCACCTGGGAATAACCTTTTGCTACCAACCGAGCTTTGTATTTCTCCACCTCCCCTTCTGCATTTGTCTTCTTCTTGAACACCCATTTGCTGCCAATGGGTTTCCTTCCAGCCGGCAACTCCACCAGATCCCAAGCCTCATTTTTGTGCAAAGATGCCATTTCATCAACCATGGCCTCTTTCCAGAGTTTTCCATCCTCTGAATCCACTGCTTCCTTCACAGTTCAAGGATCATCATCAGTAACAGACAAAGCAAAGTTTGAACAGAAAGCAGATGGACTATACCTTTCTGGCTGCCTTCTTTCTCGAGCTGATCTTCTCACAGCCGGAGTTTGTGGCTCTTCATCTTCTGATTCCTCCTCTGCTACAGAGTCTATTCTTCCTCCTTTAGTTCAAACTCTATCTTCATAGGCTCCTTTGGTTGGAATTCATGTTTGATAACATCTTTCACCTCTTTGAACACCACATCTCGATTGTACACAACCTTCCGCTTGACTGGGTTCCAAAGCTTATAACCCTTTAAACCATCCTTATTCCCAATAAAGATGCACTTTTCATATTTAGTATCAACTTGGTTTGTTTCTCCTTTGGAACATGTACATATGCATCACATCCAAATACCCTCAGATGTGAAAGAGAGGGTTTCTTACCAGTCCATACTTCTTGTGGAGTCTTATCCTCCAACGCTGATGAAGGTGACCTGTTGACAAAGTAACATGCAGTATCCACCGCCTCTGCCCAGAATTCCTGTCCTAACCCGGCACCACTGAGCATGCTTCTTGCCCTTTCCATCAACGTCTTGTTCATTCTTCTGCGACTCCATTTTTCTGAGGTGTATATGGAGTAGTCTTCTGCCGTGCTATACCACACTTATTACAAAATTCTTCAAATTCCTTGCTGCAGAATTCTCCACCATTATCTGTCCTCAACACCTTTATCTTCTTCTCTGTCTGATTTTCCACCAGAGCCTTAAATTCTTTAAACCTATCAAAGACTTCAGATTTCTTCTTAAGGAAATATATCTATGTATTCCTTGAGAAGTCATCTATAAATGATACATAGTACACAGACTTACCCAGTGATGGAACTTTCACAGGTCCAAACACATCACTGTGCACAAGCTCTAATATTTGTTTCGTCCTCTTACCACCAGAGGGGAAACTCACCCGATTCTGCTTCCCATATACACAATTTTCACAGAAATCAAAATCCAGAGAGCTATTACTCATACCTTCTACCATACCTTTACCATGAAGTATTCGAAGGCCCTTCTCTCCAATTATGTCCAAGCCTTTGATGCCACAACATGGTCTTCTCTCCAGAGACCACTAGATTTTCTGCTCCATTTTCAGGAACCATAGAACTATTGCACCCGTCAACAACAGTGCTACCTTGCAGCTTGTACAGAGTTCCAATCTGAACTCCCCGCATCAATACCAGTGCTTCCTCGAACCATTATTGCAGGTATCGTTTTCAACATTGTTTTACACTTTGCATCATCCAACTTTCTTTACGATCTAGCCATGGAGGATATTGTAGAACACCCGGAAGGGTTCTAACCCTTCCACCTTGCAACTTCAACTACTTTTCTGTGACCAATGATTCTAGCCTTCCTGTCATCCCCCAAAAAGACATCACCACCATCATACTTCTCATATTCGCAGAACCACTTTCTATGGGGAGTGAAGTGAAAGGATGCACTGGAGTCAATCAACCATGCCTCATGATCTACATGTGTACTTGAAGAAGCCAAGTACACATCCCCACCTTCATCTGAGGTGGTTTTCACCTCTGCAGAAGGAGCATCATCAAATCCTTTTCCTTTATTAGGAGCTTTAGATTTACACTCCCTTTTGAAGTGCCCTTCCTTTCTACATTTCCAGCACACCACCTTTATAGTTTTTCCTGGAGATTTAGATCTCCCTCTAGATTTAGATCTCCCACTCGATGACTTATTTTTGTTTCTATTCTGGGACCGTCCTCGTACAGACAAGGCATCACCATTATGGTTGTCCATATTTTTATGTCTAATCTCCTCCGTCAGCAAGGCTGAGACTATTTCATCAAACTGCAAAGCAGTTGCATTGCTACCTATTGCAATAACCAGACTATCCCACGAATCTGGTAGAGAACACAACAAACTGATGCACTTATCTTCATCTGAAATTTTAATATCAACAGATGATAGCTGACTTACCACAGTATTAAACGCATTCAAATGCTCTGTCACCGAGTCTCCATCTTTCATCCTCAGGTTATACAGCTTTTTCCGCAGGAACAGTTTATTCACCAGAGACTTAGATTGGTACAAAGTCCCTAACTTGTCCCACAGAGCCTTCGTCGTAGCTTCGCCTGATACATTCAGCAATACGGAATCTAAGACACACAATCGTATTGTGCTCTTTGCCTTCCGATCCAACTTCTTCCATTCTTCATCAGTCACTCCCGTTGGTTTAGTACCCGAATCTACCGTGATCCACTGATCTTTATCCACCAACAGATCCTCCATCTTGAGTTTCCACAACTCAAAACTCTGACCATTGAACTTCTCAATCTCTATCTTTCCACTGCTCACCATCTTCTTTCACCACCAAAATCGATCTCGCAGATCTCCACTGAACAGGGTCTACCACAGGCCCGAGCGAAACCCCTCAGCAACAAAGGCGTCCCCTTGAAGCCAAAACAGCTCTGATACCAAATGTAGGTTTTAACCCCGTACAGAAAATTACCTGCATACGAATTCTAAATCACAGAAAAACTAAAAATGCGAGAGCATAACACATAAAACACATATACACAGAGATTTCCCACTGGATCTCAAAACCGAGACTACCAGCTTGATTTTTCATTATATTCCTTTCAATGTTACAATACATATTTATACATGCCGAAGCATCCAATACCATGGACTGAAAACCATCGCGTCCAAAAAAAATGTGCGAAAATCATGCACAAAACCATAGGTGGGTCCGCCCAACCTAACATAGGGTCCAAAACCAAAATTTTCCGGGCGCTGCCCCAGACCCCATAAAGTGGGGTTATGGGTACCCCTCAAACCACCTGTTAACTATGTGGAAAGAATATAACACAACCCAACGGCAAGAATGAGGAATTTCTTAAAGACTCGAGGCATTGAAGTATGGGAATCAATAATCACTGATAACATGATGAATGAAGAATCCAAGGAGTACAATGAAAAAGTGATGAAGGCAATCTTGAATGGGCTACCAGATTCTATAAAGAACAATTTAGGAAAATGTTCATCAGCGAAGGGTGTATGGAACAAACTTCATGATCTTCACTCAAAAGGAGCATTAACAATGATCTCTAGTCAAGAAAATGATGGAAAACAAGAAGAAAATCCAGAGCCCGTCAAGGAAGCTTAAGATAAGATTGATGACATCAAGGCTAAATAAGACCTAGAAAATGAAGAGACTGAAAAATACTTTGTAGAAGATCTCCTCACTAAAATTATGGCTGTCATGGAAGAGATTATCAATTTGAAAAAGGAAAACGAGGAACTTAATAAGAAAGCACTGGCTGGTGACCAAGACCAAACAAGGAAGAAAGTTGACCTTGTCAAGCTTCAAGTACAAGAAAGGGATGAAGAGCTTGCCAAGCTTAAGAAGGAATTTCATCAAAGTAAAAGAAAGCATCATGAATAAGTCATATCCATGAAAAATCAATTGGATAAAGCAAATAAAAAGGAAGATACATTCTCAAGTCAACTTGAACAAAGGCACAAGAGCTTGAACAAACTTGAAGAAGAGATTGGTCAATACAAGGTAGAGGTCTCCTCTCTCAAATATCAACTACAAGAACCAAGAAAGTTAGCACAAGGAGCTGAGAAGACAGTGGAAGCATTGGCAATCATAGAAGGACAGGTTGATGAAGTAGAAAAGAAGAGAAACACCATGATATGTCAACTAAAAGCAAAGGATGGAGAAATATTCAAGTTAAAATCTAACATCAACCTTCTCAAGGCCAAAACATGTAAAGCTACAAGGATCAAGGAAGAAATGGAGAGTAGTCTAGCAAAGGAAAATGAAGAAATCTTCAAAATGAAGTCAGATATCATCTCCCTTAAATTAGAAGCAAATGAAGCAATACATATTAAGGAAGAGATTGAGAAACGACTTGCTAAGAAGAATAATGATTGCAAAAAATTGGAAGAAGAGATTGTCTCCCTCAGGAAAAAGGTTGAAGGGATGGACAAAACCTTGAAGAGATCTCAAGCCTTAGATGACATGATCAGCGATCAAAGATGTCCATTTGATAAATTAGGTCTCGAATATGCAAGTGAATCCTCAAGAAAGAATGATAATGCTTCAAACAATAAGGATATGAGGAAGTCAGAAAGAAATGTTGATGCTCCCAGTTTTAGCAAAGGTAAAGATAAGAGTCAAGGCAATAATGAAGGAAGTCCTGTTCCAAGAAGAAATGCAAATGTTGTTAAGGATGTGAGAAGCAATAATTATCATCAAAGGATCTCAAGGCAGAAAGGCTTCAGAAGTACATCAAGGAAATCTCCATCTCCCATGTAGCAAACTTTATTTCTTGGTTATGTTTATTCTTGTACAAACTTTGGACACATGGAAAAAGATTGTAGGGCTTATAATGATCCCCATCAATCTCCGAGAAACAATTTCACAAGAAAAAGTCATGAATTCTTATTCATGAACAACATAGAATGCTTCAAGTGTCATAACATTGGTCATATGGCACGTAATTGTAACTTGATTTGGGCACCTTCTCAAGCTAGAACCATGCCAGA
This sequence comes from Pinus taeda, assembly GCA_000404065.3. Taxonomy (NCBI): domain Eukaryota; kingdom Viridiplantae; phylum Streptophyta; class Pinopsida; order Pinales; family Pinaceae; genus Pinus; species Pinus taeda. The sequence continues at coordinate 224,452 of APFE030980858.1, forward strand.
AAAGAAAGTTACACAAGTATGGAGAAGAAAGCAAACACAATATGAAAATCTCCTAAACCCTCCAACCAACAACACATGTTGTTGACTTGATGAAGATATTCTTGATATTTCGAGTGTTTGATGATGGGATTCTGCCAAAAAGAGACCATGCATACAGTTAGGGGGAGCTTGTGATTCTTGATCATTATTGCAAAAGCTATTCATGAAAGGGTTCTTATGAAATCCTTGTTGAGCTATATTAACAATCATCCTTTGATAAAGATCATTTCTCAGGAGCACTACATTAAAGAACATGATCTTGTAACCATACTTTGGACTGTTGTTGAGGATGTTTTCCATTTGATCACTAAGTAGAAATTGCAGCAGCAGAGAAGCCCATCCAATGCTAGAGAAATAGGGCAAATAACTATGTTGTTGTTATTATAGAAGTTGAATGTCTCGACTCAAGGATATAATGTGAGAACAAGTAAATCAAGGACAATAATAGAGGCAACCTTCAAACAAACAAACACATCTGGGAATGGAACTTGAAGCAAGAGCAGTTGGAAGAATCTAGCATAATTGAAGCATTGCAAAAAGTTGTCAACCAGTAAAAGAATTTAAAATACAATCACAGATTGGATATCAAAATCTGCTAGTGGAGATAACTTGCAAGTTTTGGTCTAACATCAATCGTGATTCCCAACAAGTGGTATTGTGATTCCCAACTTATAGAGACTTTTACAAGAACACAAGGAAAAGATGGCTCATCAAAAGGACTATAGAAAGGAGAATGTTGTGCAGTCGAATATAGCTCAGTAACTTGAGGAGAAGCACAAAGATACAAAAGAATCCTGATTTGAAGAAAGATAGCGAGAATGAAAATTTCAGTGGCATCTTCTCCTAATTCAAACTATAAAGACTCCTTAATTCTGACTGCGAAGACAACAAAATTCGGATTGCAGAAGCATAAAAACTTGGACTTGAACATTTGGTGTATGGCTATTTGGAGCCTATTTGGAAGCATTGAAATGGAGCATCTTTAAGCATTGTTGAAAGCATTATGAAGAAGTTCTGAGACATGAAGAGGGATAATGTGCTAGTTGATGATGAGGTAGAAATCCTTCTATCTTTAGTAAAAAGAAGAGCACCACGACAAGGGGATTAACATACCCATAAAAATATACTATTCATAAAGAACAAAAGCAGTTCGACAGGGGGAGTCCTTGTGCACTCTTTTGCCATTGATGTCAAAAGGGGAGAGAAGAAGAATATTGTCATCAATGACAAAGGGGGAGATTGTTAATCTATGTTATCACTGATGTCAATATAGCAATGTTTGTGATGTCAAATTCTTTGATACATGATTGCCCATTAATGCCCATTGATCATAATGCTCATAGTGATGAAAGTTTGATATATAATGATATGATGAGATGGAGGACCCAAGTGGATTGAACAGCTAGAGGTCAATTGAATAGCAAATGACACAGGAGGTCAATTGAACAGCAAATGACGCAGGAGGTCAATTGAACAACAGATGACGTAGGAGGTCAATTGAACCGCAAATGACGTAGGAGGTCAATTGAACAGCAAATGACACAGGAGGTTAATTGAACAACAAATGACGCAGGAGGTCAATTGAACAGCAAATGACATAGGAGGTCAATTGATCAGCAATTGAACAACAAATGACATAGTAGATCCAATAAAGCAACAGGAGCAAGAAGCCAAAGAGTAAGATGAAGAGTTTATCGAAAGCCATCAAAGAAACAAGTCATCGGAGCAAGAGAAGCAGGTTATCGCATATGCCTAAGTGTAAATGTTATCAAAAGAACAAAGAGTAATAGCGATAATAGAGGAGTAAAGAAGAAAGCTATCGGAAGAGCGGAAAAGTGAAGAGAAGTCACAGGATCAATAGCTATCAGAAGAGTAGGGGTAGGAAAGTACAAACTTCCTTGATCGTGGCTGAAGTCCCACACTCAATCTTAGTCGTTGATCTCATAGTCAACCCTTAGATCACGATCAACTGCGGGGATTAAGGCTGTTTTTTAATCCATGTGCCAATCGAAGTCCCAAAAATCATCAATTGCGATAAGGTTGTGGACCCGACAGGTTTATTAACAACTAATTAAGATCATATCGCATCTGCTCCATCAGCCGTAGAGGATCGACTATGTTTTGAGAAGACCTCTAGAAGTTGCGATTGCGATTAAAGGTGATGATGTGGCATGTGGGACCTCCATATGGGTAACGTATCTCGGGAATCTATCACATAGAAGAGGTAACAGTTCACAACTCATGAACTTGAAGGAACAGAGGAAGCGGGAAGGTCAAACGAATGAAAGAAGAAGTCGAAAGGTCGAGAAGCCAAAGGTCTGGCAGATGATAAAGGTACAAAAGAAGCCAAAGATCGAGTAAGAGAGAAGTAAGCAGAAGGACAGAAGTAAGCCGTAGGTCCAGTAGGACATAAGGAAGCCGAAGGTCTAGTAGGACAGAAGTAAGCTATAGGTCCAGTAGGACAGAAGTAAGCTATAGGTCCAGTAGGACAGAAGGAAGTCGAAGGTCCAATAGGACAAAAGGAAGCCGAAGGTCCAGCAGGACAGAAGGAAGCTGAAGGTCCAACAAGATAGGAGGAAGCCAAAGGATGAAGAAATTCTGTTGATTGGGTTAATCTTTGAAAGGCTCAGACCTATGATGAATTAATCAAGTACATAATGCAACCTGAAGAATAATTCTATGAAGAGGAAAAATAAAGTTTCATCTAACATCGTTTGAAGGGAGCAGTAACCAGAACCAACATTGAAGCATTCAGAGTCTGGTTCTGGGAAGTAAGAGATCGCAATAGAAAGAACAGTGATAAGCAGTCACGCTTGAAACAGTTACCACAATAGTAAAGAATAGAGGCTTGAAAACAAAGAATTGCATTTGTGCATACTTTGAGGCTTAGCGCAGATACCTTGTTGGAAAGCTTCAAAAAATCTTAGAAACATTATTAGAGATCATGATGCCTATTTGAAATCATCATGAGGTAACTTTACAGACTTTGTTAGGGAAATATGAAGAGTTGTGAAGACTCCATATGAAGACAGACTGCCATTGATGTAGCATTGAAGGTGTAGATAGATAGAATTCAGTGAAGAAGATGTTGGGAGCAAAGAATAACTAACAAACATATCTAGACAATATATAGAAGAGGGGTGGTGCCTCAAAATTAGAAGGATTGGTGTCCTTGGAGTTGGTGCTCCTAAATCCAAGGATGGTTCCTTGACAAGACTCGGTTGGTGCCCAACAAGATAGGAGGAAGCCAAAGGATGAAGAAATTCTGTTGATTGGGTTAATCTTTGAAAGGCTCAGACCTATGATGAATTAATCAAGTACATAATGCAACCTGAAGAACAATTCTATGAAGGGGAAAAATAAAGTTTCATCTAACATCGTTTGAAGGGAGCAGTAACTAGCACCAACATTGAAGCATTCAGAGTCTGGTTCTGGGAAGTAAGAGATCGCAATAGAAAGAACAGTGATAAGCAGTCACGCTTGAAACAATTACCACAATAGTAAAGAATAGAGGCTTGAAAACAAAGAATTGCATTTGTGCATACTTTGAGGCTTAGCGCAGATACCTTGTTGGAAAGCTTCAAAAAATCTTAGAAACATTATTAGAGATCATGATGCCTATTTGAAATCATCATGAGGTAACTTTACAGACTTTGTTAGGGAAATATGAAGAGTTGTGAAGACTCCTTCATATGAAGACAAACTGCCATTGATGTAGCATTGAAGGTGTAGATAGATAGAATTCAGTGAAGAAGATGTTGGGAGCAAAGAATAACTACCAAACATATCTAGACAATATATAGAAGAGGGGTGGTGCCTCAAAATTAGAAGGATTGGTGTCCTTGGAGTTGGTGCTCCTAAATCCAAGGTTGGTTCCTTGACAAGACTCGGTTGGTGCCCTAGAGGTTGGAGCCTCACAAAAGTCCAATTTGGTGCTTGGAAATTGGTTGGAGCCCCATATACATTGTACATCATTTATTGTAAAGATTATATTAATAAAATCATTTATTCGTGTTATTCATTTTGTGTTCTAAATATAAATGATTTAAGTGACAAAAATAACAATTGAAAAGAAATACTAATTCACCCCCCCCCCCCCTTCAGTATTTCCAATAATCAATGCAGTGATATGATTTATTTAGGTTAATTCTCATAAGACATGTGTCCACCTTACGTACCTTGATACAATGTAGGCATTCTTGAGTAATTGCTATGACATCCTGTATCTTCTTGTTGTCCAAGTACCCAAATTGCTCTAAAGAAATGTGTTTAGATAACAATGCTTTACTCCTAGAGGTAATGATCTTTGAAATAATATTGTATGCAGTGTTACATAATGAAACAAGTCTATAATCTGCAAAAGTGGATGTTACAGACACTTTTGGAATAAAACTATGAAAGTAGCATTGAGAGAGCCAGTAATCGAACATAGAGACTACGACTCCTTTGCCATGTCAAGAAGATCCTTACTCATGATATCTAGAAAGTGTAGAAATAATTCCACTGTCCATCCATCTGGGCCTGGGCTCTTGTCCCTAGCCAATGTTTTCAAAACCTCTATCATTTCTTCCTTTGTGATCGACCTCCCAATATGTTCACTTTCCTCTGCATTAAACATTTTTGGATACATATGAATGCACTTCAACGGGTTTTCTATATTGACACCTTCCTTTGCACTATATTGATTGCTGAAATATCAAATCACTTCCTATTGAATTTCTATTTGCAATGAAATAAAATTTCCCTTGCCATCCATAAGGCTCCATGTGGAATTTTCTTTTCTCCTTTTTGATGCGTGATTATGAAAAAAAACTATATTTTAGTCTCCTTCAACCACCCATGTTGCATGACTTTTCAACTGCCATTACTGCTCCTGATACTTTAAGATTTGTCGTTTGCGCTCCTCACGATGCATAATCCTTTATTTAGAACCTTCAGAGAAATATTTTGGATCCGTAGGATCATTTAAAGCCTTTATATTAATGTCTGTAGAGATCAATTCTTTTAAATGCTCCTTTTTTTCCCTTTCCCATCTATGAACCTCTTGTTTTATAAATTTTAACTTGTGATAGACAATATCCATCCTAGAGGTAACTGTAGAAAAAAATGCCTTGATCCAAGTTGCATCCCTAACCAACCCTTCAAAAGCCTTGTCATTTAACCAATGGTTAGATTTGAACGGATAACCCTTCTGCTCACTTTCCCCATACCACTATAGAAAAATAGGTTCGTGGTTTGACATATTGGAACTTGTTATCCAAGATCGCATATTGCCCAACCTCTCAGCCAATCATGTTTGCACTAAGAAACAATCCAACCTCTTAGAGATCGTGTCTAACCCGGCATGATCATTCCTCCAAGTAGGTCTTTTCGGGTCAAGGAAGATATCCACTAACATATGGTGTGGAAACAACTCCTTGAAAAATTCCCCCATCATGTTCATGTCCAATTTGCTTTTGTTTCCCCAAATCTCATTTGTGGACAACATCAGATTAAGATCACCATCCATAATGAGGGAGATCAACTTCAAAAACCACAACAATCAATGTGATTCCAAAAAAACCTTATGGCGGTATAAGGAGTATAAATGTTGAGAATATGGAGATGAATATGAGATCCTCTAGAATTGCCTGATAGAATTATCCATGCAAAAGAGTTATAAACTTGAAGATTAATGATTTGAGGGCCCAAAGCGCTACCAAACCCCTCGAATGTTCAAAAGCACTAGTCACACATACATTCCATTTGGGACAATTTTTTAATAAAAAAATCCATGCCTTCTCTCAAGGCACCATAGTCTCTTGTATAAAGATAACGATGGACTTCTACATCTAAATAAGACAACGTAGAGAACGTCTTTTGGGGACATTCCCCAAGCCCCTAATGTTGATGGACAGAATGGATAGAATAATTATGGGGCATATTTAATACACGTGTAATCCCTCTCAGGATTTGGAAACCAAAAGCCTAACACACCCAGAGCAATATTAGGATTGATTAGAACCTCGTGGAAAGTAGTGGTCAAGTACATACTATAGGAAAGCATAAATACACCACCTTGAATTTCTTTTTGTTCTTAATGGTAACTCAATTCCTAAAATTAGGACAATAATAATTTCCTATGGAGGGAAAAGAATTTTTAATGGTGACCTGCTCCAATTTGAGTTTGTCTAGTGATGTTATATGGGTGTGAATTATGGGCTAGCAACACCCTCGTTTCAAAATGGAAACAAATTGAGAAAAACCAAAAACACTTGATCATGAACAAGTTCAAAATAAAAAGTTCGGTACCCTAAGAGATAATGTTGAGTGAAACAAGAGCAACTCCCATTGAAGCAATTGCTATGGTGTGGCTCATAAGATATCTAAAAAGAATTGAGCAAATGGGAGTAGGTAGATGACCTAATGTTATCTTCAATGAAGGCATGAGTGAAAGAAAGAGAACATGGATGAAACAAAACTAGACATGGATGTAAAAATGGAATATCTACCTCAATACCTGTCCCACAAGTAGCAAGGAGCTAAAGAATTTTGTTATGGAGAAGTTTCGTAAAAAGGTATGGGGAAAAGAGTTGGGTAGAAAAAAGAAGTACTACATTGAGGAATTCAACCCTACATGTGATCTACAACAAAAAGAGTTCATCGGAGGGTTCTTATCGCTGAGTTAAGGACCAACTCGCATCAACTTCAGTGTGAAACAAGATGGTGGAAAAAGAGGTTCTTATCGCTCACTTAAGGACCAACTCGCATCAACTTCGGTGTGAAACAAGATGGTGGAAAAAGCCGGTGGAAAAAGCCTGAAGAAGCGGTGGAAAAAACATGAAGAAGCTTGAGAAAAAAGGGTATGTACATTTTGCATGTCTGGGGTAGTGGAATCGGAAAAACATTTCATTTTGGAATGTGATGCATTCAAAGACATCAGAGAAAGCTATGGGAATATGTTAGCATCAATTTCTTGGCATTGTCTTTTTAGGAGGAGATTATCGGAAGGTTGGACCAAGTCATTATCAATTTGAATAAGAAAATGATTGAATTGCAAAAAGCGAAAAACAAAAAACTAATAATCTCATATTATTTTTAGTGTGGTAAACCTTAAAATATCATTTAAAAAAAAAACCAAATCCTCTAATTTTTTCAACCGTATTCATCTCCATTTGCGTCTTTGATTAAAATTTTAGTTTATTGTAAGCTGAGCTTGGCCGGGACAGTCAACTGGTGTGAACGATAGATAGAAGCCATGTGCTAAGAGTATATTCATCTCCATTTGTCTTTGATTAAAATTTTAGTTTCTTGTAAGCTGAGCTTGGTCGGGACAGTCGGCTGGTGTGAACGATAGATAGCAGCCATGTGCTAAGAGTTTGGCGATCGAAAACGGGGGGAGTCAGGGGGGCTCGGTCGGCCAAATTCATGTACGGTTTGCATTAATGTCTTTAATGTCTTGTCGGTAATAATATGGTTATAGAATCTGTCAAACTCCTCAATTTTCAAAATGTCGTACAATATTATCGTAAATTGTTGACTGTTTTACTCACTTCCTGATTACAGAGTTGACAGGCCGATTGTCTCTTCTGCTGAGCGAATATTAATCAGAGATGGGAGTGGAATTGATTTATATTCTAATTAATTCTAATGTGTTTGTTTATTGCCCAATTCACTGTTTACAGTTCAATTCAATCTATATTTACTTATTCTGTGCTAATTTTTAATTTTATTCAGTTTTTGTTTGTTGACCCATCAAAGGTTCTAATTTTTAATTTTATTCAGTTTTTGTTTGTTGCCCCATCAAAGATTTCTGCTCATTCCAATTTATCCTTACTTCCATTATCTAATGGCTTGTTACAGTTGCCCATATTTCTGGGAAAATTATCCTTAATACCATTGTCCAATGGCTTGTTACACTTGCCCAATTGTCTAATGGCTTGTTATATTTCCCTGCTGAGAACAGGTAGAGCAAAGTTCATCTTTTTCTATTCTTGAAAACTAGATAAAAATAGTTTACCTCGGTTTCATTTTGTTGTATAATGTCTCTTTACATTTTCCCATATTTGTTCATTATTTCCCTGCCGAGAGCACTAGGTTAGAAATTGGATCAATCTTCACCCTTCTGCCATTCTTCTAAAACAGGATAAAAGTATTTCACCTGGGTTCCAATCTCGACCTATTTTTGTTCGGTCTGTGTAATAAAAAGCACAACAGCAGCTGCATCTGGGTTGGTAGAACTGTAGTGGTGCCTTCCAAGAGTACAGATTGTGTTCCAGCAAAAAATAAGGTGGCTTCTGTAAAACTGCCGAGGAGGACTTATGGAAGCAGCTATATCGTACCCCAAATATATCGAAAGGAATTTCTATGGTGTTTTCCTTGGCTCTGTTCTGATTAGTATGTTAATTCTTCAAGGTCAGTTCCAACTCTGCGTGCTTCTGAATCTTAAGTTTCATTATGAGATATTCTACTGAGGGGAAATTAGGTTTTCCATCTACTCATGTCTGGGATTTGATTCTTTGAACAGATGTGTCTGGAAGAGAACTAGTTGATCGAAGCAACACGGTATGTGCATTTAAGCATTCAAGATTATAAATTTTGATTTTTTTAAGTGATTCTTGATATCTCAGCGATGCATCTAAGATTTTGGATTTTTTTTTTTTAAATGCTTCTTAATAGCTCAGCCATGAGCATCTGTCACTTATCCAGAAGTGAGTTGTAGTTTAAACTTTACACCATGTAACTATCTGATCCATGTAATGGACGGTCGAACCTCTATTCCCACAGCTCACTGGCCACGTTTAATGGCACAATTTTTAAGAAATTGAACTCAACTCTCACTGATCTGGTTCCACTCTCATGAATAACTCTGCATTTCTGTTTACAAATTTCATTGTTATTGTTTTGTTCCATGACATAGATCACTGTATTTGGGGAAGCATTTGGGAAAAGCAGGCATAAAAATATTCTTTTCGTTTATTTGATAATATTAAATCATTGCTCCTTGGCTCACTGTTTTGGCATTGGTATGATCAGAAGCAAGCTGCAAAGCTGAAAGAAGAAAGCAACCTGATGGGATCCAAACCCCCAAATTGCATGAATAAATGCATGGGCTGCACACCTTGTACAGCTTCCCTAACTATTCCTCCACATCCTCGAGATCCTCTGAGTCATGATTCAGAGTACTATAGCAGCAAGAAGAAAATGATGTCTCAGCTGATGGATGGACAACATAATTACTATAACTTAGCGTGGAAATGTAAGTGCAGAAACAAAACATTTCAGCCTTGATCAATTATAACTTAGCGTGATCAATTATAACTTAGCGTGGAAATGTAAGTGGAGAAACAAAAAGTTTCAGCCTTGAACAATTTTTTATGCAATGAGTTGATTATTTCCCAATTCTTTGAACTCAAGCATTTATAACAAGCCAGTATCAAGTTCTAAACCTGTGATGCTCATCTCTAGGCAGTGAACATTCATAGGGCTTGGGCACTCATATCTTTGAGCGGTTACAGTAGCAAGTGTCATGGCTGAACTTTGAGTAGCATATCTCTGAGCAGTTAGAGTAACAAGTGTAATGGGTGAATTTTCAGTAACATATGTCTTGGTAGCTAGTTACCAATATTATTTGTTTAGCTTCTGCTGTACCAGATCTCAGAGAAGGAAAAAACATTCATACTACTCTCATTTATATTGTAATGAAAGCTGTCTGTACATGTTGTAATTAATTGATCAGAGGAATGCTATAATGATGAAATGTATTGCAAACTAACTCCTTTAATTTCATTGTTTGTCCTCCTAATTAAATGGGTGCCCTGTGACCTAGGGAAATGCGTCTATATATAAAATTCTGTCTAATTGTACATAGGGAAATGTGCCTATATCACATTTATAATTCTTCCTCTAAACGGACATAAAATGGATTTGCTTTAAAGCTCTTTAAATATAAAGTAAACTTGCTTTAATTTTTAAATTAAAATCTCTTAACAAAATTTGTAGCTTTCTCATCGTTCTCTCTATGCACATCAAATTAACACTTAGTTACAAAATATGATGATGATCAGCTTACTCCATTTACAAAATTAAAACGCTTTCCACTCATATTACATGCATTTTAGCTGTATCTGAGTCAGATGAATATTACTCTGAACCACAATGGTTATAATGCTGTCACCATTTATATTACTCTGAACCACAACGGTTATAATGCTGTCACCATTTTAAAAGCTTGCAGACAAAAACTCAAGACATGTTTATATCTAAATGATGTTACTGTATCAGAATATTAGATAAAGTTGTCATTTTGTTTTATAAGTAGGAATTTGGTAATATAATTGTAACGATGTTTAGTTATTTAAAATATGTTTTTTACTATATAAATGAATTTAGTTGATTTTTTTAATTTTTGAGATATTTGAATTTTGTAGATAAAATTGTCATTTTGTTTTTTAAGTAGGAATTTAGTAATATAATTGTAAAGATGTTTAGTTATTTAAAATATGTTTTTGAATATATAAATGAATTTAGTTTATTTTTTAACTTTTGAAATATTTGAATTTTGTAGATTACACAATTTAATTTAGATTATACTACTGGAACATAAACTTGTAAATTGACAAATATCTGTTACAAAATTAACCAAAAAAATATTAAAAAACCTCCAAAACATTAAAAAAAAAAATTAAACTATAACCCAAATAACTGGGCTGTCTCCTATTTATCACATCACTACTGTTTTCTGATGTCACATTATTTTCTGACATCACAGTATTAGGATAATCAGGAACTCCTGTTTCACATTTATCAATAATTAGTGCTGGTATACACTAATCTCTTTGAATTTAAAATACATGTACCTCTGAAATGGTATATTTACAAAGATCATACACATGTGAAATAGGGATGGATTACTATATCAATGATTGAAATATTTGCTTGTGACATCACAGTATTAGGATAATCAGAGAACTCCTGTTTCACATTTATCAAATAATTACTGCTGTTATACACTCTAATCTCTTTGAATTTAGAAAACATGTACCCTCTGAAAAGGTGTATTTACAAAGATCATACACATGTGAAATAGGGATGGATTACTCTATCAATGATTGAAATATTTGCTTCATAACATTAGAAATAAAACGTCCCACTTAGAATGACCCAGAGAAGGTAGAATGGGGCTATTGACTGGCCCAGTCCTCGTACAGTGAAGTAAAGTTTGAATATTTTAAGCCTCGTCAACTGAGCACTGAAAGCTACATATCTATGCGTCTGCGTTCAGAAAAAAAAGGATAACGACACGTACTTGAATGACCGTAACTTAAATTTGACAGCAGGTGCCTGCGAGTTTGCCTGTGACACAGCGATATTCTACAGAATACGCAGCTTTAGCGTTCCTGATCCGACTGCAACAAAACAGCGAAGCAATTGCACATGGGTTCATAGATTTTGGAGGGCACCCATCTCCTGCCTGCTGCATATCTGTAATTCAGGATCAAAGGAATCATATAATCAGAAGTACTTACCTATCAATTCATATTTATGTCTCGTACAGCCAGCCAGTCTGCTATACCGTCAGACCCATTTCTTTTCTTCTCAGTGCTGGATGCTGAAATGTGGGATCAAGTTTTCTAAATTCCAGAGGTTTCTCTGTAATGCTAAACAATGTATTAAGCTAGAATCATAAGAACCAGTTACTCACCCTGGGGCTCTGTCTAACTGATCATGGATTAGATTGTATTAGCTGGATTCAGTGGCTTCTGTGCACAATATTAACGCTGGCCTGGGCTTCAGGTGAAGTGTACATGCTAACCTACATTACTCTCCTAAACCCCTTCACTATGATTAGTGAACATAAGATTCATTTTAACTTTGTCAGTGCAGGAATAAAAGGAAATAAAGCACATATCCATATCTGTTTTAACTTTTTACTGCAATGTTGGGTTTTTATATATATTATTACGAATTTTATAGGGGAGTTGTTTTTAGTGAGATTTTTTGGACTTTCTCCAATTTAATGGAAAATTTTGAGGTGAAATTTTGATTTGTGTTATTTAAACTAGTTTTTTGATTGTATATATGGATTCAACACCTTGGAAAACCTCTAGGGCACTTCCATTGCACAGGATTACCCATCAAGATTGTGATTTCAATAAATTCCTGCTGGATTTTAGAAAAATTTGACCAGGAAACACTCATCTTAAAAGCTTTCAAAAATCTCACTAAAAACAACTCCTTTTATATATGTGATGTCTATATAATTGTAAATATATCGAATTATTTTAAATACAATTTAAGAATTTATAGATTAAATATATACCTTTTTTTAAAAGAGATAAGAAATTACTATATGGATTAATATAATGAAATCAATTTAAAAAACATATTTGTGTGATTTTTATTAGTAATTTGATGTAGATTTGAATTTTTCAATCAAAGAAATATGCACACAACAAAATATTAGCCATTACAAGAAAATATGAAAAGGTTTAATTGAAAATTATTTAGTTTATTATGGCTGTTAAATGATTTTTATATAAAAATATAGGCCATTCAAGATAACTCAAGACTAGAATAGAACCATTTTAAGTACAGATTTTTATTGTTTAAATTGTATTTGTAAATGCTAAATAGAGTATATATGACCAAATAAATGTTTTAACCATAAAAAATTATTTTTTTCATGATATATACACAATTTTTTCGATGACATATAATACATACATAATTTACATTGAAATTTAAATGATATATAATATATACATAATTTACATTAAAATATTTTACATTACATGTACATCTTGATTTTTTATTATCACACAAATTAAAATGGTAATTTATTATTAATATATTTTTAAGTATATGTCAATATTAATTCTTATTAAAATATTTATTGATAACACACATTGAATATTTTTTTAATATACAACATTAAAATGTTTTATTTTAACATTTTTTACTATATATAAATATATATGAAATTGACATCCACATAAATTAGTTAACATAGATCTTAAAATAGTTTATTTAAATCTCTTGTTGAAATATTTTTGAAAAGTATAAGATTTAAACATCTTACTAGTATATTTTTTACTTCTATACATTTTTTTTTATTATAGTGGACCTTATTTTAGTTTTAAATTTTATTTTTATTTTAAATGGTGATGGAGGACCGACAAACTTACACATCCCCTTCATACTGGGTTGTAGAATGAGCCTCTCAACTCAATAAGGTAATATTGTTAAATGTCCAACAAGTGACCATTAGAGTAGGTCAACCAATCGGGTACAATGATGTCAATATAAAGTGAGAGAAGCAACTCTTATAAATAGAATGTAGAATGCAAGAATGTAAATCTAACCTAAAGCATGTGAAAACCATATCCATATTCCATAGTTGGAGGTCACTTTGAAAGAAATATGTACAATATAGGCATATCCATTAGATGAAAAATTGATTTAGGTAACGAGCCCTATGTCTTATAGTTTGCTAGATCTGGATATGTCCCTCCTAGCATCTGAGGTCAAATGGAGGAAGCTCAAGAGAGAGGACTGTGTAGAAGAAACACATGAAGAAGGGTCAGATGACATGTTGTGCTGCTATCTAGAAGAGGAGGCATATCGCTAGAGTCAGGACAATCTCTGTGGATTATTACTATGAGGTGTGAAATCTTTGAACAACTAAAGCCTCTATGAAGTGTGGGAAGTCCTCTAAGGCCACATTGATCTGTGGTTGAGGTTGGGGCCACTATTCATTTGTCTCTTGGCGCTTTCAGAAAGAAATAATAAGTAACTCGTGCATAAATATCGAAGGCTAGAAAGATCTAAGTACATGTTACACATGTATAACTACAAACTAAAACAACTAGAAATGAGCAACATTGCCCTTAAGGGCTAGATATTGTTGAATTCTTGTGGACTAAGTTGGGAAATGCATGGTTGAAGGGTGTGTCCTCCTTTGGTAGTTCAACCTTGCCATTTACATCAATCCCTCCTAGTTTACTTTAAATGATCCAAATTAGATCATTATATTACTTGTCATCCATCTTGATGCTTTCAGAGTGGAAAAGGTAGAGGAATTAGCTCACAATATCATTCTTACCATTGGGTCCTAGTTTGGGGAATTGGGGTTATGCAATTTTCTACAAGTAGTTTATGGCATCAAATGGTGTTTTGAGGAGTAAAACCTTGATGCTTAAGCACACACCCCCTAACTCTATTCTACACATAGATTATTTTCCAACAGTGTAATAATCACCTCAATAAGAGTTTGTATGCAAAAGTTATGCTACCACGAAAGTTGACCTTCCTTTTTTTGCCACCATGATTCGAGAGGATGCTACATTATCCCCCATTATTCAAGGGAAAAGGGATATCCATATGGTCATAATCAAGAAAATTCTAGAATAGACAATATTGTAACTCTAGTTAAGAGTTGAAGGAGTCAAACTTAACCACTAGTCTAGGTTATCGAGTTGTGTTATAATCGGGCCACTAGAGGAAAAAGGTCTAATTCTATTTGAGTGTATTTTGTTTCAAGATGAGTAGAGTAGCCGAGAGTGGATAGAGAGAGAGAAAATAGAAAGGGCTTATGCACTGTAGCAACCCATGAGCCACATGTCTCACTTCTTTGTGTTTGCATCCATTTTCATTTAGAGAAAGAGAGAGCAGAGCAACCTCACCTTCCATCTAGGTTTTCTTCCGAAAGGGTTTCCCAAGTATTATATTGTGTTATTATGGTTGTGAGTGATTGTATTGTTGTCTGTCCTCTATTTTTTTCATTTTCTATATTGCACGCCTAAAAATAGTAACTTAATAATCCACAAGTCTAAGGAAAATAACCCTCATAGTATAGATTTTAGAATTTCAATATAAATTTATTAGATATGTTGTGATGAATTGTCCAGTGGCATATCCGTGGTCTTTTACAAATCATCAGAAGTGTCATTTCTTTTCTCTTGGTTTATGAATGAGATTAGTTAAGAGAGATGACTTGCAAGTGTTGGTTACGACTATGGATGCTAAATATGAGTTATGAAGTACAAAATATTAGAGATATGGACTACTACAAAGATGGATGAAGAATGAAGGGGTGTTTCTTGAAATCTAAGGGTGAATTATTGAAATTTTCTGATGTTGGAGTTTTAATGCAAAAAAAAAAAAACTCTCTTTAACTAGAGGTTTCTGGACCCTAACCATGTAGATTTGAACGCTAGGGATATTATGAGATGAAGTATAAAACAAAAAAACATCCAGTTTTTGCCATAATATATCTCACTTTCTAACAACCCAATCCTCTTGACAATCCAAGGAAAAAGGGGACCAAACTATATAGATAAGTTTTGGCCCTTTAGGGAAACTTATTCCACATAAACCATAATTGGAAATTCACTTTTACAATAGTTTATAATAATAGTAAAACAAACAATAAGAAAACAACTCTTAAATCCTTCAAAGATGACGTCAAATCACTCATCAAATCTTCCTTTTACCCATGTCAAATAATCAAGATATGTGCATCTATAAATAATAACACATAAAGAACATATATGGCTAAAAATCAAATCTAGAAATTACACAATTTTTTGATAGTTGGAAACTTCATTAATATACTTAAGATGCATTGCATGTAAACACCATAGTCTTCTCTCAAGGCTAGTATAAATCACTAGGTCTCCAAAACTCTATCAAGGAAAACAATGAAAAACCTAGCTAAATCATGTAGCTCTAATATGCAGAAATCTCTCCAACATTTCCTCCAAAGCACCAAATCCTATTCTCTCTTATTCTCCACCAAATATACCTTAATATTTTATCACAAAACCCTAATCTCAAGCCTTCAAGGAGTAAACCCTAACCTTATATTTCCAATATGGCCTAAGATACTCCAAGAATACAAATAAACCTTATCAACATGGAGAGAGAGAGGAGAAGACTATTCAAGTACAAGTGAAGACCGAGATAGAGAAGGAGGACTACTATGAATTGTTTTGTAGGTCACATATAAACTCAAGAGTGAATATAAGAATGAACACAAGGATATGAATGAAGATGATTTTCTCATTCCTTTAATTATATGAGAAGTAAGGGAGGCCAACAATACAATGTGGCCCAAGCCCTTAAAAGTAACCTACAATGAGCATTTGTAGGCCAATATTGGTGAAGCACTCCACTCCAAAACACATGTGCAATGAACTAAAGTACATAATGAGGACTCTAATATGATCTAGCTGCATAAGGTATGTCCACATTTCTACATCAAAATCATTTTCTATCTCCATCAATCATCATAGACAATGTACTCCAATGGCTCAATTGCCCCATGTAAGAACATTGTTATGGCCTAGGTTTCACCAAGACAATTCCAAACCTATAAACATGAAACCCCATGCAATCTAGGGCTTGATGATCTCCTCCAATATTCTTAATGCTCCTCCTTCCAAGTAGGGTGATAACAAAGTATGTGAACCTCCCCATGTGACCACAATGAAGGATGCCCATCAAGCAAGCAAGATAACTTTAATGCCCATGGTAAGAATATTAAGCCAATACCTATTTGAGGTCTAATTATCATTAAGAACACTCTTTTCTATGTAACTCCTTCATGGACCATCTCCCATGTACCAACCCATCTCAAACCATTTGGGCATTGAACATATACCATCTCCCCCAAACCTCACGGAGCACATTGAACATGGTGTCAATACTTTTGTAGTAACCCCAAAGATAACACTCCTTTACCACGAAATTGTTTACACTAACACCTATCAAGTCCCGCTACAAATCATCCAAACCTACTACCTAAAAATCTAAAGTACCTAAGGTCCCATAATAAACCTTTTTCTCCTCTAAATAATTTGTCCTTGTATATCAATTTTCTAAAGCATAATAACTACCTATGAATACGAAGGATCATAACCCTAGAACATAAGCAACTTTCCCAAGTCCATCATCCTCCAAGTCAATAACATGAATAAAATTCAATAGAAACCCTATCATGAGTTGTTCAGGACATCCTGTAAAGGAAATCATATCTCCACACAATATGAAGACAAATGCATCACATCTATCAAAGTCATACAGATAAAAATCTATATAAGTCAATTTCTCGATCTTGGAATACAAAGCTCTTGGACTAGGTAACAACTAATGCAATACCATCAACAAATTTACAACATGAGAATCTCTCTCATGTAGATCAAATCCTCTACGAAGTGAACCAACTTGAACTAGGTCAACTCCCTCATCCTGAGAGAATACTTAAGAGACGATAATATGATGTGAAACTCCCTATTCCCAAGAGAATTATAGGGAAAATCCTTCTATTTGAGAGAATCCATCAACGTTTCCTCTCTATTTTATAATATTCTCTTCAATTGTAAACTTGGAATCAATCTTAGTATTTTCCTCCATCAAGGTATCACACCTCTCCTCCTTTGAATGAATAGAAGTCACAGGGATGGAAAAAGGTAATGCAACATGATTAATATCTCCTAGAATGTATAATTTCATTCACTAAAAAGTTGGGCATTCCTATCTTCTCTCAAGCCCTTTGAATAATAGAAGACTCACCAAAAATTTCATTGGAATGTACTCATGACACTAGATTAAAAATTAACTTGTAAAGGCCACCCTCTTTCACCTCTATATCAAAATTCCTTGGACTAGATGCTATATTATACTCATTAATGATGCACTATTTTCCTTCAAAAGAAACTCTACATTATGCATATGTCATGCAAGAAAATGAAGAGAATTTCTTCCTTAAACCAAGAACCAATAGAATATAACTTAGCTCAATAACATCGTCTAAAGTAATATGTAAAGGAATGTAGCTAACTCCTATCTAGGTGGCCTCATTACCAAGTTCTATAATTGTGTCTCCCTCTTGATCTTAAATCCTATTAAACAAATATCTATTATATGTCATGTGTCTTGAAGCTCCATTGTCCATATACCATTCAACACTAGACACATTATTAGAAGATAAACAAGAAGCCATGCAAAATGCAAGCTCTAGATGAGAGTTAATGTCCTCTACACCTACTATTGCCCCAACTATTGTTAGCTTTTGTTTGGGGTAGCAACGAATAGGTGTTCTAGTCTCTATGAAGTATAGGGGACTAAGGAACATAAGATCTCAAAAACGCATAAAAGGTTTTATGAGAAATGACTTAGAGACACCTTAATTAAATTAATTAGCCAATAATTAAAAAGTTCCTAAGTCTAACTTAGGAAAATTAGTTAATTAAATTGCATTAATTAAGGAAGTTCAATTTTTCTCTAGATACTTCTATTGATGAGGTCAAGATTATTTGAGCCAACGATTGAGATGTGATCGTGGCCATTGAGACTCCAATGAGAGATTACAAGAATAGGTTGAAGGGATTGGAAATGGGCATCTCATTAGTTGTGAACTGAGTAGTTTGACTACCCAATTGCACATATTCAGCAAGGGCACAATTGAAGCTAGGGAAGCATCCAAGATAGAGGGGTCAACAGAGATTTTGGAGTAGGAGTCTAGAGGAATTTTTCTCAGTATTTTCCAGTGTTTGGAAGATAGAAAGAGGAGGTCAAATTCATCTGCAGAGGAGGTTTCTATAGCTAGTGAAAGTAGCCAAATTTCCTAGTCTGAGTTTCCATAGAAGCCATGTTTCAGTTTCCAATTACCAGATCAATGTCTCGGAGGAAGAGGGAGGTAGTACAACTTGTAGGAAGGTAATTATGGGGATATATGAATTTGTTAAAGGTATTCATACGCATTTCCAACCTGGCAGTGTGAATAGCTAGGAAGTGTGAGAGAGAAGGCCGAATCGAGTTGTCCAAGGACACATGGTGTCTCCAATATCTTTTGTGAGTAGAGATTGTCGAAGCTTTGCCAAAAACTTATTAGAGGAAATTTCAGCCTAAAAGTGGCCTCCTAAGGAAAAATCAAGAAATTAATAAAAAAATGCCATGTAGACAAATTTCTAATATCATTTCACTTTTATCTATGTTCCACAACATGTATTAGCACAATATTTAATAAATAAAATTATATATTATTTCTAATATTTTACTTTTATTGAAATCCCTAAAGATATGACACTTTTGTTAAACTAACCATCTGTGTATATTTTATATTTAAATTTAACGGTCTATATATATGTGTGTGTGTGTGTGTGTGTTATATTTCACTATTTTTTCGGTGTCTTTTAAAGATATTGTCTCTTGAAGCCACAATTTCACCTTAAAATATATTTTGACCTTAATTCCTATCATTTGTCCTTTCTAGAATAACATTTTAAAACCAATTTAACTTATTTATATTTAACTATATATTATATAATCTTTTATTAGAATAGAATATATATTTTTAACTATTTTATATATTGGGAGTTATCTTTAGTTCGGTTTTTTGGACTTTTCGGTGCCAGAATCCAGCTGAAGAATTTGGAGGTGAAATCTTAATTTATGTTATTTAAACTATTTTTTTTTTATTGTATATATGGATTCAACACTCTAAAAAACCTAGGGCACTTTGATTGGTGCATGGGGTTACACTTTCAAGCTTGCGATCTTCAATAAATTCCCTACCTGATTTAGAGAGATTTGACCAGAAAAACCTACTGAAAAAGCTTCAAAAAAAGTCTCACTAAAGACAACTCGTTTTATATTTAAACTATAATTGTCTATATTTATATTTTTATATTTAACTATGTATATATATTTATATTTAACTATTTTTTGGTGTCTTGTTTGGCATGGTTATTAAATTCAAATGGGTGTGCATTTTTTTTTAATTTATATATTTTCACTAATATCTAGATTTACATTGCATTATTAACTTTTTCGATATTCTCATTCATATGGGTAAGGTAGGTAAATAACATTAATAAAATATTTCACGAATACCCAAACTAATATTAAAATATTTCACAAATACCCAAATTAATAATAAAATATTTCACGGATACCCAAATTAAACAATTTAAAATTATTTAGGACATGTACCTCTTTTTAAATTTAAAATATTTGGATTGGTTTACATATTATGACAATGAAATTACGTGAAAATTTCATGGGCACTTTTAGGCTGAAATTTCCTCTAATTAGTAAGCAAATCATTGTACTTCTGAATTGTTGCATAACAACAATAATAAAACCCTCATTTGCTACATTGGTTTTCCCTTTAGGGTTTTTCAAGGGACTTTTGTCCAAAACTAATGGTGTAAAATTTTTATGTGTGTGTAGAGTATCTTAGTTCCAGTTTTTATATTCCATAGCATTTTATTTGTGAATATTGCAATTGTGAATTATTCGGTATTTTCCCTAATATTAATTTATAAATGATAAATAAACTGCACAAGTTAGGATAATAATATCTAGTAATGTCAATCGTGGAAATTTCACATGGTATCAAAGTAGTAAATATCGGATTAGGGGGCTCTAGAGAGAAGAAAATGAGGGTTTTTCGGTTTAGAGGAAGATATGAAGCATAGAACCAGATTAGCGCATGCCTAGCCAGGTGGTACAAACTGCAAAGAGGAAACAGTTTGATTTCTAGTCGTCTGAAAGAAAAGTCTTATTTGTCTTAAAGAAGTAGCAACTAACAGTGGGGCCACTGGAAAGGGTTTCTAGTAAGAACATTAGAAATTTGCAAAGAAAATATAGCGCAAAGATTTTCAGCATAAGGGATTTGTAGTAGCAGATCATCACAGGGTAAGGAAGATAAATCACATGAAGAATTATACCCAGGATTTCTCCATTGTATTTGATTACTTAGATTTTTTAGATATGGCCACAAAAAAATTCAAAGAGCAAGATGTTATGGATTTGTCTTCCAGATTGGAAGATGAAATTGCCTAGATTGCTTGCCTCTCTAGATTGACTTCACAGGGTGTCTGGTATATAGATAGTGGAGCATCACACACATGACAAGAGTTAGAGGCTACTTCTCCTACTATAGGGAGCAATAGATGGACTTCCAGATTAAGGTGGGAAACAAAACTAAATGTACTCTAGTTGGGAGAGTTACCATCGATATTAAGAGGGAGTTAGGAGCAAGCACTAGTGTTACATACGTGTTGCATGTGCTAGGCTTATGCATGAACCTAATTTCAGTTTATGAACTATAGGACAAGGGATATGATGTCTACTTCATAGGGAAGAAGGTGTTCATTAAACACCAAAAATTGAAGAAGGTGAAGAAGATTGGGGTCTAAAGCAAAAGGTTATATAAGTTGCAACTCAATTTTCCAAAGGCACTAGTCAACAACACTAGTATCAATACGAGAGAATTGAATGAATTGTGGCATAGGAGAATGGGACATTTACACCATAGAGCACTGAGGATGCTTAAGGAGACAACGAAAGGTGTTCCATAATTAAGCATGGAACACGATGATGTGTGCAGGGGGTGTGTACTTGGGAAATATGCTAGGGTATCATTCCCAAGAAGTGATGGAAAATCAAGCAAGGTGTTACAACTTGTACATTCAAACATTTGTGGCTCAATTTCCACCAAATCTCTCAGAGGGTAGGAGTACTTTGTTACCTTCATAGATGACTACTCTAAGAAGATCTGGATGTATTTTTTGAAGGCCAAGGATGAAGTCTTCAATTGTTTCCAGGAGTTCAAAGCTCTAGTGGAAAACTCGATAGGGAAATATCAAGGTACTTCACATGAATAACAAAGGAGAGTACATAGATATTGAATTCATGGGATTTTGTTTAAAGAAGGGAATCAAGAGGGAGTGGAAAACTCCATATAATCCACAATAGAATGGAGTAGTAGAGCATAAAAATAGGTCTATAGTTGGGGTAGAAAAATCTATGCAGTATGACCAGGATATGCCCAAGTTTCTATGGGCATAAGCATGTAGCACAACCATGCACATGCAAAATTGAGTTCCTCACAGGGAATTGGTGAAGAAAACAAGCTAAAGGTCAATCAGTTCAAAATATTTGGTAGTATAGCATACCACCATGTGTCAAATGAGAAACACACTAAATTAGATCAGACAACAGAGAAGGGGTACTTTGTTGGATATAGCCAAAACTCAAAGGCATACAAGATCTACATTCTTAGCAGTCAAAAGATTATTGTGAGATGAGATGTGAAGTTCATGGAGGATAGATCCTTTATAAGGTGTCAAATGATGTCAACATGTGATCAGAGTGAGCCAGCAGGATCTCCATTAGTCCATCAACAAGGACAATCACATGGACAGTTGCAGGGTCAACAAATAACTAGTACAATTACCGGTATGATCATCAACTTAGGTGTAGAGGACCTAGCATGTTCGCAAATGATAGAGTACTAGAGGTAGGATGAGGAGCTGATCAAACCTCCCACCACTATTAGTCGAACTAGTATAGAAGTTTGTTATACGTTGAAGGATGAAAATGAGTGTATAGGGGCTCCTATGATGGGCAAGAGGGAGCACAAATATCAAAATAGGTACCAAGCATTGGTGGTATATATTGTTTAACTCTCCAGCTATCAGGGATGGTAGATTCACTAGATGGACATCAAGATAACACTCTTGAACGGGGTGATATGGAGGAGGTATACATCGAAAAACCAGAGGGATTTGAGACACATGAGAAGGGAGAACATGTGTGCAAGCTAAAGAGAGCACTATACAGGCTCAAATAGGATCCCAGGGCATGGTATGGTTGAATTGACAACTACTTGTAGCAGATGGGATTCATAAATAGTGATGCAAATTCTAGCATTTACAATCTAATGGCAGAGGGTGAGCCACTCATCCTAGTGTTCTATTTGGATGACCTCTTCATAATAGGGTCATCATGGCTCATAGAGGACTACAAGAGGAACCTAGTAGCATAATTTGAAATGAAGGATTTGGGATTAATGCTTTACTTCCTAGGCCTGTAAGTATGGCAGAGGGACGGGGAAATATTCCTTGGTCAAGGGAGATATACTACAAAGATCCTAAAGTGGTTCATGATGTAGGATTGCAGACATATGTCTACACCTATGATTACTATCTAAAGGTAGATAGATGCATCGAAGGACAAGGAAGTGGAGCCAACCTTGTATAGACAACTCATCATTCACTCATGTATCTGGTTAACACAAGGCTAGACATTTGTTTCGTGGTCAACACTCTCAGTTATTTTATGGTGGGCCCTAAGAGAATGCACTATATAGAAAAGAGGCACATTTTTATGTACTTTCACAACACACTCGAGTATGGGTTGAGGTACACTCAAGGTGATGGTATCAAGTTATGTGGTTATATGGATGCAAACTGGGCAGGAAATTTAGTAGATTGAAAAAAACACTTCAGGGTGTTGCTTCAGCGTTGGATTAGGGGTTGTATCTTGGTATAAGAGGAAGTAGAAGTCCATAGTGTTGATATCTATAAAAGAATAGTACATGGAAACTATCATGGTTACATGTGAAGCTATTTGGATTCGAAATTTGATAGTAATTTTATTCACACAAAAGATGGAGGTGACAAGTATCTACTACGATAATCAGAGTTACATCAGGATCTTTGAGAATCTGTTCCATGATACGTCAAATCATATTTACATACAGTACCACTTCATCAAATAGTGTGTGTAGCATGGATCAGTTTAGCTATAACATGTACCCACAGACCAACATGTTGGCAAATCATAAAGGAAGAAATGTTTTCTTATCTTTGATAATTACTTGTGATGTTCTTAAATTCTTATTAACTTCTTTATGTATTCTTTAACTTCTAATCATCAAGTAAATACCAAAACCATAAACATGAAGATCAAGGACACAAGATGTAGGCTATCAGTTAGGGAAAACCCCCTCTGCTAGGAGGAAACCAAAAAAATTCTTCTCTTCTTTCATGAACCAAATTAAATGAGACAACCAAGACACAGTCCACCTCTAATTCACCAAGTCATCCTCCTAAGAATATCAGTCAAACTCTATCCCATTCTTTTCACAAGTTAACACAAGGCATCTCTTTAAGGTAATTCAACAAGGGTCTCAACCCTCTCTATAACATTGAAATCATGTCATGCATCCTTGGCCCTGCACCTTCACACTTTAGCTTCAGAATTATTCACACTTGTGATAAGAAGGGGCAGAATTATAGTCTCTTTCTTCTTCTCTTGTACTCAATCTTTCTTGCAAGTATAATACATTAATTTTTGGCTCCTTTGCACTTCTTGTCTTCCTTAGAAAATACAGATCAAACTTTTCATCTATTAGTGGTTCAAATAGGATGAATTCTATTCTATTTATAGTGGTTTGAAGCTCCTATTGAGGCTGGCTTGAAGATGGGCAGGGCAACTTGGTAGAGGAGGGTCTAGAGGACCAATTTACATTAAAATAATTTTCTTTCTTGACACACAAAGAACAAGGGTCCATTACATGATGAAAATGAATAAGACTCATGACATAAACCCTAGAAGTCTTCAATGGAGGCTTTGATCTAGAAACAAAATAAACAAATCATGAAACCCATGCTTATAAATATTTTTTCTTTTACAAATAATTTTCTTTTTCTATATTTTAACAAATACATTACATCATGTCTCAAATACAATTATGAAGACTGACACTAGTTACGTTTCTCAACACTCCCTTTTAACTAGGGATGTATTAATTATATATCATCCAATACAATATTGACCTTAATTTCAAATTTACATAAGAATATTAAAACAACATATGCATGCTAGGAATAACCTAACTTCCAAGGATCCAACACATCAAAGATCCAAGTGTCATGACATTATTGGCATACACTCATGCAAGGATCTAAGATACTAACAAGAAATAAGGTGTTATTCAGGCATCTGCTACTATGGGTACCATAAGGCTTCAGCCCCAATAACAACCCTCATGGATTTAGGTATCATCTCCAAGGTCATAGCTCCAAAATACTAATGATACCTTCCCTTCTCAGGATCTAGACTTATCAATGGTCGACCAATATGTCCTCCCAAGTACCATCATACAGGAAGTTTTATGGTACTTCATCTCTCTCTCTCAAACATCAATTGTTGGCTTAGTGGGGCCTGACCCAGGTTCAAAGGTGATTTATCCAAGCAAATCCCAGTACTACTAACCCTTTCGGCAACAATCCATGGAGCACGGACTGAGGTCTCACCCGAAGTAGTATGGGAGGGTGCTAGAACCAGGTTTCCGCACCTTGGGGATGTCTGATATGTTGGGATTGGTACGCGATCCAACCTTTACACTCGCAGTGCTACGTGCACCAGTGGGCACCTCACAGCCTGCGATGTTGTCTTCACACAGTCCTATTCGTAGCGCGATCCTTGTTATTTACCCAAGTATTTCCTAATTATGCACTATTAGCTGATTACTTAGATTATTTTCATATATAAGTATTTTGAACCATGCAAGCATTTACTCAACTACGCGCAGTAAATAAATAGAGTAAAAGTAATACATAACAACAGAATAATGATTCAAGACTAGATGCACAAAATTAGGATAAACTTCTCTTTATTAGATTTATGTCCCAATTACAAACTTGACGCACTCAGCTATGGACTCTACTAGGCCTCTATGCACTCAGTTGCAGAGCCTCTTCCTATTACTACAACCCAAGACACTTAGAATTCTACTCTAAGCTTGAACCATTCCTTCACTACTCTCTATCCTTAACTACCTTTATAACTTAGAGCCTCGCTCTATTTATACAATCCCATGGTTCGTGGACCATGTGTAGGCCGACATGACTTTACATTACATTACATTATTTTAGGGTGGACAACCCTATGACTTAACCTCTACTTCGCGCTCCGCGCCCACAATTCGCGGAGTTTTACAACACCTTTAACCAAAACTTTGGCTTTGAGCCCCAAAACCTACTATGGGGGGATTCCATGCCTAACAGGCCCCCAACACAATCATCGTCACTCATCCTGAGTCACTCTGCTAGTGCGGCGATCTTGGCACGGAGCCCTTCCAACCGATCTGGCATTGCACAGAGGTCTACAGCGCATTATTCTAGAATCTATTGGATCTACTCCACTCTTTCGACTAAAGTCTCACTGTCAGGGAAAAATCCCTGACTTAATGCATGCATCACCTTCATCTGTGCGAGCTTCCCTTCAATTTTTACAATGATGAGGAAGGCCTGATCAATCCAAGGCTAGACACACGCTTTAAGGATTTCCTCTCTGTCGCGCAAAATCCACTTGTTCCTTCAACACCTTTGCCTGTTGTAGCTTCGCAAGCTTCTAGATTAGGACAACTATCTACACCATTCTGCGCACACTGTCATACTACACATGAAGCTCCTGCGACTCCATTTCCAAGCGTTGTATGTTGGGGTCCTTCTGTAATGAAGTTTGGACCATGAAGAATTCTTCCAACATAGCGGTGCAGTTTTGTACTGCCTGTCCTATTTCCTCCAGCCCTTTTTAATAGCGCCAGCACGCTGTTCCCTAACTTTCGGGGGCGTAGAGGGTTGTGCCTTTAATCGCAACTCGACAATCTGAAGGCTGAGGTGCAGATGTACCTTCATTGCTTCCTCCTTTGCCTCGTGGAATCCACTAGCTAATTTGTGGATTCGAACTCCAACTAGTAGGTCTGTTGTGATTTCTAGCTCTAGAATGCAGTGACATGCTTCCTCTACCATTTGCTCCAGCTGTTGCTTCTGCACAAGCACTTCATCATGCTGTAGATTAAGCTGCTCAATGTTGATTCTTTGTTCGCTGAGCATCTGCAATGTGTGTCCTTCCCTAGTGCGGAGTTCTGTTGTCGCTTCATCCTATAGCTGATATAATGTATCCCATGAAAGGGAAACCAAGTTTAGGCCAAGTCCCTTGATCCTTCCCACCGCGGCTATGTCCTCCTCGCTTTCTGCTATTACCGCCCCTTCTAACAGCACTATGGTGTTGGCCATTTTTGCATAGCAGCTGTTCCGCTGTTGATGTACCTACGGCACCATAGGTGGCTACTGTGGGGGTCACACCTGAAGTTCCTGTAGTTGTGCCCTGAGGGCCCCCAACACATGTTGTTGCTCCATCATAGCTTCCTGGAGTGCTTCCCTAGTGACTTCGCAAACTATGTCGCCGATGTCGTAGAGCTCACCCTCTATCAATGTAATTGGTCCACTATCCAGTTTGGAAGCCTTGGTCTTCTTTCGTGGGCCTGCTATTTCCGTACCACGTGGTCATTTCAGCTGTGTAGATGTTGTGCTTGGGTCCACGCATTCTTCCATGTCCTCTGCTCCTTGTCCTATGGTCAAGTTCGGGCCTCCTTCCTCCTGCATCGTGGTGGCCCCTATTTCCTGTGCTGTTGCTGCTTTTTTGGTGGCCTTGGCCTACTCTGCGGTTACCTTCGTTGCCACGTGGGCAGCCCTTACCTCCGCAGCCAACTACTCATTGTGCTTTTGTTGGGCCAACAGCTTGGTGGCATCCTTCTGCTTTTATTCTGTTGTTCTATCATGCTCTGCCAGATCGAGGGTGCGCCACTCAGGAGGCCATGGGTCGGGCATGGAGAAGATGGCATCATCAATTGCGATGAAAGGAATCTTGGTCCAGTTCCACACCGGATCCTTATGCGCCTTGATATACACATTGTGCATATCCGCCTTGAAGTCTGCAAAGCTCCGCAGACTGTTGTACACTGTAGGGGATAGGCGTGGCCTTCTATTAATCCACATCCGGATGCTTACCTCCATGAGCACCCAAAAGATCTTAGTGTCATGGATCTGTGTGGCATCGTTTGTAGCCCAGAGCGATGCATATTTTACAGCCTCTGGCAAGTCCTATTCAATATGAGGGAATTGACTATCCTCAGGCAGTTCCCCTATCACCAGTAAGATAAACAAAAGTAACCATGCGTAGTGGAAGGTCTTGCCCTGCTCTTCAACTTCCTTGCAATTGGTTAGGAATTCTTCATAGAGGAACTTGACCTAGTTGAATTGGACCCCCTCCGCGCATTTTTCTGCCAACAAAACTACCGAAGTTGGTACCTCATCTCTGCGACATTTTCTCATCACCTTCCTGGCCAGTAATTGGGTGGCTACATGCAGCCCTTTGTCTTTAATACTACTAATTACATAGCCACTCTTCTTCTTCTCCAATTTGTACTTCTTCTCCATGGCCTCTGCGAGCACCAAATCTCCGCTTTTTCTAGCTATCTCCGCAGGGTCCTTTCCCTTACAGGGAAGCCAAGGAATTCCGTGGATAAGCTCCGTCATGATGGGAATAGGCTCCTCCAGCCATAAGTACCCATCATGCACCAAGAAAAGCAACTTCCTGATGATAAATATCGTGATAGGTGCGCGGTGAAAATGTGGAATCCATAATAGGTGGAGTAGCCTAGCCTTCTCCACACCGCGCAACCATTTCTATGGCTCTAATGCTATAACTGACCCCTCTTTGCTCTATTTCATGAGGTTCTCAATCTGTAAATGTGGGAAATTTTCGCTGTCTGCGAGGTCCAAGTCTTCAAATTTCATTGTGTACATTATGCCCAGGGATGAGCCCTCAAACAAAATTCCATCTGGGAGGAGCAGGGTTTGGAGTGTGCTCTTAGTGGCGTCCAAATCCTTGGGTACCTCAACTTTCCCTTTTAGCGGAGGAACGTACTCAGGTAGTTTTGCTGTAGCACGCACTGGCTAGATGTCTTCTTCCATTTATTCATCTACCTCTATCTCATCTATGAGAGCCTGGAGGTCCTCCTCCTCATCATCTATCTCAAGTTTGACATCCTTTCCCTTTTCTTCCATGGAAATTTTACCAAACTGCGATATCGCGGAGACATGCGGACTGGTCCTGCTGCCTATTTATCCTTCTTGGGCCTCGGCGTCTGAGATGACTTTGGAATTTCCAGCGCCTCCCCCACCTGCACTGTAGGGCTCGACACGGCTTCCTCGGTGGTACTCTTGACAAAAACCACACCTCTCCTGGTAGTTTTCATCTTGTTCAAACTGTTTGTGGTTGTTTGCAAACTTGGGGGCTCAAATGCCACTTGGCGCTCAACACTCTGTGCTCTTCGTAATAGCTCAAATATCAAACGAACAAGTGTTGTCTCGTGGCTAGCCTTGGGAGTTTTATAACATCTTTTGAATTTTAATTTGACCATTCCCCCCTCTTCTGATTCATTAATGCTTTCTTGGTGGTAGATCGTCCCAAATCTATCTCTTAATTCGTGTCTTAATTGCTTGTGGCCCGCTCCCTCTTGCCTTAAATTGGACATCTTTTCATGAATAGTGATGTCAACAGTTACTTCCCAATTGACCTGCACGACAACGCAGCCCCCTGTACGTGGGCGTGAACCTTGTACCATGCTGATTCTATGTGCACCTCCTTCATCGCGCAGTTCCAAACATACTCTTTTAGAGTCATGTGCTCTCTTTCAACTGTCTGGAGCACTGAAACCGTGCTCCCTATGGTTATTCAGGTGGTCACACCATCTGTATGAGACTTGAATTTGCCTTCCAATATAGTCCATGGACACTCCTCAATTGCCCTTGCGACACCTGGCACCACATGTTTTATCTTATGTGGTGCGCTTCGCTTGTTACTCTGTTTGGTAAGGTGTGGTCTCAGCCATGGTAACAGAATCATAAATTCTCGGCAACAATCTTCCAATGCAGTGGTATGACCATCCGTATCTTGCCTTGTCATCCTTGGTTTATCGATGAGTCATGCTTGTGTGACCTCATTTTCTAGTCTTTTGATCTCAGCATCCTTCAACATGCTTTTCTTCCTCAATCATACCCAATCTTCTTTGAGTTCACAGAGTCTAAGGTTCCCTCATTGAATGGCTTCTCAAATCCTTATATGGTCATCCTCGCATAGCTGTGTGATTCATTCGTCCTGGTTTTTGTACGCTTCGATAACTATGGGAGCTATTACATGTGGATTCCTTTTGGTATTCCCTTCTGAAATCTCGGGTTCTACTATGTTTCACACCTTTGGAATCATCTCCATGCTTAGTTTTTTGCACATGGTCCTATAAGCCCATCGACCCACTGGCACACCCAGGTCCCAATTAGTTCGTCTCATCTGGTGAACCTTGTTCAGCACTCCGCACACCCTATGGAATGTCTTGTCGTGGAGAATTGGTAACGTGCATCACCCTTCCTGCTGCTGTGGTTTTTTCTGATTCTCTAGGCTGGGGGTGGGGTGCACTTGTACAGACTGTACAACATATGTCTGTACCGATTGGGAAAGGTGGGCACGCAAGTTGTTCTGCCCCAACTGATTGGATTTTGTTCGAAGTTGGGGTTTTCCAAAATGTAGGCGCATCATCCTTTTGCATCCATGCCTGTCTTCAAAAGTTCCTTGTTGCATACCCCACCATCATGCAGGTGTAGCGTGAGGTGCCCACTTCAGCGCATTGAACCGTTACTGCTCTAGTACTGCACTTTCAAATTTTCTCAGAAATTCATCCACCGTTGTCAATCCATCATATGTTGACAACTCCCTTGCCTTTATTGTCATGCAATGAAATGATCTAGTCATCATGTTACAGTTCAGTGTTGTTACTTCGTGTAGACGATTCTACCATCACTCTATCTCTTCGTCTAAATCCAAAGTGCAGGAGATTTCACGCTCCCATGAAATCCTTCCATCTATAGTCAGATTCACGCAATCCTCTCCTTGTGCAGTTATCTTGCAGATACATTCGAGATCATCATCACTATCATCGTCGCGCACCGGTTCAGTGTATCGCGCTCCTTCGGTTGGATCCAATGGTACTACTACGCGTAGTGACCTTTTCCCAAAGGTTATTTTGTGTTTCTTCATATTTATGACTCTATTCATATCGGCAACCCAGCCTATTCCTAGTAGCATGGGATATGGATTGCTGTCATCGACAATCTCTATCACTTCAAAATCCGCATAGGCGCTCGCCTTCAATGTCAATTGTCACCCCTTGCAATCTTCCCATTGGAAAAATCTTATGTTGGTTCGCCATTTGTAACCGAATAGGGGACCATTGTAACGTGGGTCTGCCCATGTCTTCCCATGTTTGCTTTGGCATTACATTCGTGTTTGAACCCATATCTAGGATTACCTGATCCATTTCATACTCACATATTTGCGCAGACAACCTCATTTCCCTTCCTGTGCACAATGCATGCTTTCTAAGTTTTTGGACCACGCACGGTTCTTCTAACCCTGTGCACCTAGTGATAAGTTCCTATAGCCCTTTGACTGCCTTGTTGTCATGCAGCAGTTTCATGCATGTCTTTAGAAAAGTAGTGAACATTGAAGGATCCATCCCTGGTTCTAGTTGATCCTTACTACCTGAATTGGAGGCCTTCGTGAAGCTCTTATTAGCTTACATGAATGTCTCCTTTGCACGTTCTAAATCAAACTCAAGTTCCTTTGTAGGAGCCTTGAGAACCCATGCGTTTTCTTTTGGCTGCTTCCCTTTATCATCTCCTATGGCCATACCACTCCTGAGCATCATGTTTACATTTGGGTCTTCTTCGTGTGGTTAAGACCCCATCATTTGTAAAGTATGGGTCAGAGGGGGTTGGAGTACCCCCTTTTCATGCATCTTTGCTATCAGTAAAGGGAAATCTTCTGACCCATGATCAAACTGATTACAGTACCAACATGATGTCCTAGTCGGATTTGTACAATCAAGGGCATAATGCCTTGGCCCTCCGCAATTGTAAAAAATTATCTGGCCGTGACCCCTTCCTAGTCCCATTCCACCTCGACCCTAACCGTGCCCCTGAAACCCAACGCGTGCCATCCCTGCATTTGGGTCGAGGGTTCACACTTCAGTCTATACCCTGTAGGCAGGAGTCTGATCCATCATTAGTTCATAGCTTTAGAAGGTGCGTTTGTCATGGCGTATCGACCTGTAAAAATTACAAAACAATTGTCGAGATGTTTGTGTATACTTCTGCAATAGATGACAATTATCTGTGGTATGTTTTCCTCCTATCTAGCAGATTGCACATCATAATGTAGACGCCATGCTTGGCCCCTCCTGTGCCTCTAGTCTTAATGGCATTGGCCCTCCCCTATTAAGCAGTTTGTGAATATTGTATAGTAGTCCTTGTCATGTCCTTGGCCTTTGCATTTTATGCACCATACTTCCTCACGCACCTCCAGCCAAGTTGTCATGTCCTGTTTCAAACTTTGCATCTCCAGACATAGATTTTGCAGTTGTGTGTGGATTTTTTGGACTCCCAACCCATGGTCTTATATAGGGGTCTCATGCAATCTCATTGCCATCTCCAATGCTTCATCTTAGGTGGAAAGTTTTTGTTGTGATAGTGTCATCCTTAAGTGTGGTGTAAGTGAGGCCACAAACCATGTGTGATGTTGTGCATATTTTAATGTCATATTGGCTTCACAGATCATACTCTTCAGCCTTCGGTCCAAATCCCAGGGGGTCTCACCCAGGAGCATCACAATATCCTTAAACCCAATGATTGATTGTGTCGCTGATTTTGGCTTGCTAAATTCCCTGTTCAGCGCGGTCTGGATCTCTGCGATTCCTGCATTCGAGTGGTCATTAGAATGCTTGATATACCATTCTAATGCACAATCCTGTAGCATGCTCACCAGTGTATCCTTTTTAATATTATCATCCACAATGCCCTGTGCTTCCCACACTGCTCTTACCACAAACCAAAATTGGTCTGGATCTTCATTCCCTACTCCTCTGAATACTGGTAGTTTGATCGCGCTCTCCATACTGAACCGTGGAGGTGGCGGAGGTGGAGTGGGTGGAGAAGGATGTGAGGGAGGTGAAGCGGGTGACTGTGTGGGTGGAGGTGGTAAATGCGGAACTTGCTACCTTATCAAACTAACTGCGCTTCTCGGAAAAACCTTCGCGAGCTTGTCCTCACTCTCCCATGAGGGTGAAATTAAGGGATTCTTTTCTAATTATTCACTACTTCCACTTTTGTATATCTTTCTACTTCGCATAGTCCCAAACATTAATTTATTCACATAACCCACTTTTCACACAATAGCATCTTAATCCAAGTGTTCAAAGATTTAATATACTTATCTCGCGATCCCTTGAGAAAACGTCGCTCGGCCTCATTGTAGCTGACGGTCATGTCTACTGCAAACTCAGTGATAAATCCTCCTATTATTTGGTCGAGCCAGTGGTCCACAACTCGCGTTATCTTATCTTCTAAGGCTTCTAGTCTGTGCACTAGTTCCGAAGTCCACACTATTGGTTTGTCAAGCCTACACCTTCCCTAGATGTCTGCTAACTTTGTGATCCACTCATATAGCTCAGATGGAAAAGATACAAAGAAAATTTCATGGATTTCAGTGTACAAGTAGCGATCCAACCATTGTTCCTTAGATACTCGTGGATTTTTGTTTTCTTGCGTCGTGAACTCGTGAATCTTCTTGTCCAACCACTTTTTAATTTCTTTCTTTGCAGGGTTCCAGTGGCACAACATCAGACATCCTTTATTTAGATCCTAGTCTCGGCAATGGAACCCTTTGTTGGCT
This sequence comes from Pinus taeda, assembly GCA_000404065.3. NCBI lineage: Eukaryota > Viridiplantae > Streptophyta > Pinopsida > Pinales > Pinaceae > Pinus > Pinus taeda. Next base: position 257,899 of record APFE030980858.1, read on the forward strand.
TAGTGGGGCCTGACCCAAGTTCAAAGGTGATTTAGCCAAGAAAATCCTGGTACTACTGGCCCTTTCGGCAACAGTCCGTGGAGCACGGACTGAGGTCTCACCCGAAGTAGTATGGGAGGGTGCTAGAACCAAGTTTCCGCACCCTAGGGATGTCTGATATGTTGGGATTGGTATGCGGTCCAACCTTCATGCTCACTGTGCTACGTGCACCAGTGGGCACCTCACGGCCTACGATGCTATCTTTGTGCAATCCTATTCGCAACACGATCCTTGTTATTTACCCAAGTCTTTCCTAATTATGCACTGTTAGTGGATTACTTAGATTATTTTCATATATAAGTATTCTGAACCATGCAAGCATTTACTCAATTGCGCACAATAAATAAACAGAGTAAAAGTAATACATAACAATAGAATAACGATTCAAGACTAGATGCACAGATTTAGGATAAATTTCTCTTTATTAGCTTTCTATCACGATTACAGACTCGACTCCACCCTGTGCACTCAACTGCAGGAATCCACGCACTTAGCTGTGAACTCTACTAGGCCTTTGCGCACTCAAATGCAGAGCCTCTTCCTATTACTACAACCCAAGACATTTATAATTCTACTCTAAGCTCGAACCATTCCTTCGCTACTCTCTATCCTTAACTACCTTTACAACTTACAGCCTCACTCTATTTATACAATCCCATGGTTTGCAAACCATGGGTAGGCCGACATGACTTTACATTGAATTACATTATTTTAGGGCAGACAGACCTATGACTTAACCTCTAATTCGCGCTTTGCACCCGCAATTCGTAGAGTTTTACAACACCTTTGACCAAAACTTGGGCTTTGAGACCCAAAACCTGTTGTGGGGGGATTCCATGCCCAAAATCAATCCAAGAATTATTTTCAAATATTTAAAACTTCTCATGGAGAGATCCACACATCAACTACCTGTTTAACCATTAGAACATCTAGTAGCTTCACAACCACAACCAATATCAAAATTACAATGTATATGTTCTTGTATGCTAACGCGAAACTCTGAGGTATACAACTATTTTGACGTTGCTAACGTAATCACAATATCCAAACAAATCTCGATGGAAACTTCCTTCTTCAACTTCTCCAACAACACCAAACTCAACCTCAACACTTTTCTCAAAACATCCAAGTCTTGTTCACTACTTCATCAAACATGCATAATCATCAACAATGCTTCAACTATTCTTTAATATCAAACATCCTCATGAAATTTACATCACGTTTTCAACTATGGATCAGATTCACTTATATTCAACCAAGATCCCTCTCAACTACGGAGATATACTTTTTTTAATCCAAGCTTCTTCTCTACTAGGGAACAAAAAACAAGCTCTTCATTTTGCATTATCATATCATTGGTGAACTACAACCTTCAAAAAATTCATTCTTTCAAGACCTTTATATGGTAGCAATGTCATCTATTAATCATCAATGTAAAGTTCAATGTCATCAAAATTCTTACAACTCCCTCTTTCCATCATGCTCAACATTATGATCAAGTCATCATCAAGTAAACATTTTCAACATCTTGAAAACTATGCACCTGCAAATCATATCAATGAGTACAACCAAAGAAAAAAATATATGGATTCAAATTTATCAATATAGGGTTAGCATGTCATCACAATGGGAGCATAATAAACCATACTTTAGATATCAAAACTTAAACCTAGTTAGGTTTAGAATCAACAAGGGTTACACATTTCAACCCTAGCCCACAATCTTTGCTAGGGTTTTTGTTACATACCCTAGATTCCATCATCAAGACTGAAGTCTTAGATATCAACAACTAAGTCATAGTGAAATTATTATTACATCTAGGGTTTTATTTTCATGCCCTAGAAACTTATATCACTAGGGTCTTGTCGTAAACCCTAGATACAAACATCAAAATTAAATTGATCACAATTATAACAAAATCATTTTACATTCATCAAAACTTTAATATATACAACAACCAAGTTAGAGTTTCAATCATACAGAAGCATATACACCTAGGGTTTCATTCCTATGGTCTCATATTAACTATTACAAGGGTTTTTTTCATAAGCCCTAATTCATCAAACCCTAAATATTTAAGGTTTCCTCATATGTTCTAGATATCATCAACAAGCCATAAGAGTATAGGGTTTCATCATAACATCAACAAACCATAAACATAAAAATGGTTAGGCTTTTACCAAAGTAATCAAAAGATAGAGAGTATGACAAGGGTCGATTTAATCTAGGGTTTAATCATCCTATCAATATGTGAATCTTCATGATTCTATAGTAAAACCATAGACATAAGAAATCCATAAAGACAAAATGATCATAATTTTTATGATGAAAACTTGTTACAAGTCTTATGATCTTAAACATACCTTGATTTGCATCTTTCTACAAACCCTGAAAGGCTCCTTCTCCAACAATGCTTCTTTCGAGACTCAAAACTTCCTTTAAAGACTCCCTCTTAATCTAGCCACAAAATTTAAGTTTATAATATTATTTCAACCCTTACTTTTCTAAGGGAATCATAAAATAAAGGGTTATAGTCAAATATAGAAATGGAGCTAGATCTATAGAGAAAACCATTAATAATGTAATGAAAGAAACTAGGAACAAAATACTTATCTTTTGTAGCGTCTCCATCTCAGCATTTTTAAGATCCATCATAGTGCCCAAGGATCAAACTTGATCACCAAGTTATCATTCCCTCTATACATCATTCTCTTCATAAGATCAACATATCTTTCTAAACTTTTGCTTTCTTCATTATGTACCTACAACAATTATTAACAAGTACTACCAAAATACACAAGTACAAGAGAATTATTATGATATTTATTCTATAGAGAGGGAGAATTCCAAACCTTAATTCCTAGATTGTTACTTTACAAAACATCATCTCTAGATATTGAATCTCAAATTCTGCCTTAATTTCACCCTAGATTACCTGCAAACCCTAGAGACCAAAACTAGGGTTTCTATGAGGGAATAAAATAGGGTTAGGGTTTCTCTTTAGGGTTTTCAAATAATAACAAGGGTTTACAAAATATTTATATGCTAACAACCTTTAACAGTATGAATATTACAAACCCTAAAATAAATCCTAGAATCCTAACCTAATTTAAGTTATATCTTGAATGAATAAAGTAATTATACATACCTCAAGAACTACTTACCTTGGTCTTCCAAGATCTGCTGCTATAGTTTCTCGTTTCCTTGGGAAAAAGATTGTATACTTTCTTAATGATAGAAAAATATATTCTTACATTGTATTCAACAATAGGGTTGGTCCCTCCAAAAGAGTGTAGACAACTCCTTATTTTAAGTATGATCCTTTGACTAGGGATTCAATAATGACTATAGAAAATTGCTTAAAACATGCCTAGTATGCCTTATACAATAGTAATTTCACTTAATGCTTTAGGTCAACTTATTTTCCACTATATAGACTCAGTCCTCTATATCTATATATGTATTGGTATTCGTTCTCTTCCATAGGTATCTAGGCTCCTTTGAAAGATTATGATGAATGTAGATTTAAAGTAGGTCTAGATAGTATCTATATAACTTAGTCTTTTCTGATAAGACTAGTTCAATTCCACAAGAGATACTCCAATATTGTGATTTGGTCACCTTTGTAACATATTCATAGAGCATTATGAATTCAAATCTCCATTTGTAAATTTATATGCTCAAAACTTAGATGATTTCATAACCTAGACTTTTATGCCTAGAATCTTGATCATTTAATTAATTTGACCTACAAGCTTAGGTCTGCAACTTTCGGGTGTTTGTGCCTAAGGTTAGATGATTGTGGTAAGAATAAAATTAAGGAGTAGACATTGTTTGTTGTACTTCTGATGCTCCTTCAAAATGGTAGACCTTGATTTCTTTTGATGCCACCTTGGATGAGGTCTAGATATTCTTGAAACCAAGACTTATTTTCCTTTAAAGAAAAAGGATGATGAGAGCCAAAAGATATTCAAGTTGCCCTTTTCCCTCTTCTCCTTCACCTCAACACTAATACCATGTTAGAAAATCATAAAGGCAGAAATATTTTCTTATATTTGATAATTACTTGTGATGTTATTAAGTTCTTCATGTCTTCTTTAACTTCTAACAAATAAGCAACTACCAAAACCATAAACATGAAGATCAAGGACATGAGACGTAGGCTCTTAGCCAGGGAAAAACCCCTTTGCTAGTGGAAAACCCAAAAACTTATTCTCTTATTTCATGAACCAAATCAAATGACAAAACCAAGACCTTTTGACCAAGACAAAGTCTACCTCTAATCCACCAAGTCATCCTCCCAAGAAGATCAGTCAAAATCTAGCCCACTCCTTCACAAGTTAACACAAGTCATCTCTTTAAGGTAAGTCAACAAGGGTCTCAACCCTCTCTGTAACACTCAAATCATGTCCTACATCCTCGTCCCTAAACCTTTGCACTTCAACTTCATAATTATTCACACATGGGATGGGAAAGGGGAAGAATTATAATCTATTTCTTCTTCGCTTGTACTCAATCTTTCTTGCAAGTATAATACCTTCATTTCTAGCTTATTTGCACTTCTTATCTTCATTATAAACTACAAATTGAAATTTTCATTAATTAGTGCTTCAAATAGATCAAATTCTCTTCTATTTATAGTGGTTTGAAGCTTCTATTGAGTTCAACTTAAAGATGGGTAGAACGACTTGGTGGAGGAGGGTTTAGATGACCAATTTACATTAAAATATTATTTTTTCTTGACACACAAAGTCCAATAAGGGTCAATTACATGATGACAAGGAATAAAACGCATAACATAAACCTTATAAGCCTTTAATGGAGGATTTTACCTAGAAACCAAATAAACAAAGCATGAAACCCATGCTTATAAATATTTGTTCTTTTACAAATAATTATCTTTTTCTCTCTTTTGAAAGATACATTACATTCTGAATCAAAAACAATTATGAAGATTGACACTTGTTACATTTCACAACACAACATGTGGCTGATATACTCATAAAAGCCTTGGGGCAGCCAAAATTTGTTTACTTCAGCTAAGCAGATCTTCCTCGCTAAGAGGGAGTGTTAGTTTTTTGGGGTAAAAATGGATAGATGTTATAGTTTTTATGATGTCTAAGAGGCTAAGGAACATGAGATATCCAAAACCTAAAAAATGTTTCATGAGGAATGACTTGGAGATGCCTTAATTAAATTAATTAGACAATAATTAAAAAGTTCCTAAGTCCAACTTAGGAAAATTGGTTACCTAAAGTGAATTAATTAAGGACGTTCGATTTTTCTCTAGAAGTCTAGAGACTTCTATTGATGAGGTCAAGATAATGTGAGCCAACGATTGAGATGTGATCATGGTCGTTGAGACTCCAACAAGAGACTACAAGAGTAGGCCAAAGGGCTTGGAGATGGGCATTGAATTAGTAGTGAGTTAAGCAGCTCAAATAGCCAATTGTAGGTATTCAACAAGGGAATAGATTAAGCTAGGGAATAATTAGAGACAAAGGGGTTATTAGAGATTAGGGATGATCTGTAATGCAAACTTGAAGGTGATGGGAAAATTGCAAGTAAAATTTTATGTATTTTGGGTAATGGATCACTTTAAAAAACACATAAAATAATGATTTTTAAACTTAGTTAATAGGAATAATAGAGAAAATATACCATATCAAAAACACATAATAGCAAAAATGATAAAGGAGTCCACCCCTCTCCTGGGTTACATCTCCTAGTCCAACTTCCAATGTTGGGCCTCTTTCATTAATTTCTAAAATTCATGTTTACACGGATTTATAGTGCTCACAATGTAAATTTTATGTTGCCAATGGCTTTATAACAGTCTAAAACCCCCATCTGGGCTCTTGTTGGGTTCAATTTGTCCAAAAACTAAAGAATTTATGCTCTCTCCAATTTTTCCCTGCTAACTGACCTACAAATTGCACTGGATTGCTAACCATCCTATGAATTCTGCCTTTCCAGAGTGCGTCAAGCAATAAATTTTCCCAACACCGCTGAGATTTGTGTTGAATTTAGTGCAAAATGTCGGTTACTTTAATTTCCCAATAAGGCCCATGGCATAAAACCAAGGCCACATGGGGTCATGCACTTGGGAGCTGGGGCTAACCACCCGCCCCGTCGGCATAGCCCTGGCTCATCAAAAATGGTCCCATGAGTGTCATAAAACTGGGGTTGTTCCCCTAAACTTCATGCCTACTTTTTGATCCCTTTGTTATGGTGGCGTGTGGTTACATGCGCTTTGTGGTGACCGTGGGTTGGTCCCAAAACTCTACCCCATTATGACTGTTGGCATATGGTATAGTGGCTAGTAACTGCAGGTGCTAGAACTGTGGGCCAAGGATAATCCCAAGCCCTCATCTCCCTTGCATGTGGTCTCATGGGTGTGGGGTGACCGAGGGCCAGAGCTTAGCCCCAACCCCGTCCCCCAAAAACAATTCACACACATTTTAAATATAACTTTGCCACTATACCTATTAAGTACTACCATGCACCCTAGAGGTAACTCATTGCATTAGCACTCCATAAGTCATGCATTATTTCTTACCGGTTTCTATTCGGTCATAACCAAATTTTATTGAACCTTGTGGTGCCACATGGAAGCCCATGACTCAGCCATGTGGCATCCCACCATTGGTCCAACTCAAAAACTCAACCACCAATGAAAATAGCCCAAAGTTGAACTAATCACAATAGGACACTTGTCAACCTACCATTGGCCCAAATTGTACAATCATATTACCCGTTCACCTTGCCTTGTCATCGTACAGACTACCCAGTCAGCAGTCCTGCATCCAACCTGTAAATCTTTTACCTATTTGGGAAAACGATCAAAATTTGATATCGGGAGCATACGATATCAGTTTTGAGTGATTCAAGTTGTGTTGCTTTCATGTTGTCAAGATATACCCTCTAGTATAGCTTTTTAGAACTTTTGAATACTTTTAATTTTGAGAACTTTACTGATCCCAGGATCACTTCTCCCCACTGGAAGCTTTTGGACCTCCAAAAGACTACTTTCAGTCAACCAACAGATGAGGGTACAATTCCCTCACCCTTAAAATCTCAATCCATTTGGATTTTCTTGGATTTTCCCCTTTGAGTCCAACACAAAGGTACTCCACATTCCCTCGTTTTGAAGTTCTTTTTTTTTTATCAAGGATAACATCCTGTTGCAATTCTTCAAGAAATTCAAGAGATAAATATTCTATTGAAGGAATTTGAACATGCTCTCCTTGATCATCAATCAAAGGAGGCTCATATAATCTCAAATTATTAACATTAACAACTGCATACATTTGCATATATGGAGGCAAATCCAACTGGAAGGCATTACTACCAATCTTTTCTATAATCTTAAAAGGTCCATACCTTATTGGTTTTAGTTTTTACCTTCTCCTCTAAGCCTTTCCTTGCTAATGTAAAGCCAAAATTCATCTCCAACCTGAAAATTGTGGTCAACACAATGCTTATCATGCCTTGTCTTGTACTTGTCTTGGCTCTTTTCTAATTGTTCTTGAACCATCTGATTCACTAATTGAACTTGGTCGATGAATTGCTTGGCCTTATCAATGTCACTATGACCATCAATAGCAACATCTTTCCCAAAGATAAAATCTAAAGGATATTTTGGTAAGTATCCAAATCATGCCTCAAATGGAGATGTTTGATTTGATGAATTCTTTGCCTGGTTATAAGCATGTTGAATGTAGTGTAAGTGTTCATCCCAAAGCTTAGGATGTTTGTTGCAATATCCACGAAGAATATGTACTACCATTATGTTCACCACTTCTATCTGACCATCAGTTTGTGGATGAAATGTTGTGCTCTTTTTCAACTTGGTGTCCATGAGTCCCCATAAGCTTGACCAAAATTTCCCAACAAATCGAGAATCTCAATCAGAAATAATGGATTTGGGCAACCCAAAATGCACCCATACATTTTGAAAGAACATTTGTGCAGTCTGTTCAGTTGTAACTTGCTTCTTACAAGGCATAAAAATACACCTTTCTGAAATGATACACCACAACATAAAGATAATGATGATTTTTTTTAGACGTAGGTAGTCCTCCTACAAAGTCCACAAAAACACTTTCCCAAGGATGGGAAGGAACTGGAAGTGGAGTATACAATCCTAAATTTCTATTTCTAGGCTTACTTGTAGCACATAAAGAACATCCTCTTACATATCGTGACACACTTTCATTCATACAAGGCCAATAACAATACCTTTGTAATTGTGCTACCATCTTGCCTACACCAAAATGGCCAGCAATAAGAGAAGTATGTGCTTCCCTTAAGATGTTGACTCTTTCACCCCGTAGAAGACATAGCTTGTCAAGACGATACAAAATTTTATCATAAACATGGTAATCTAATTTCTCTACTTGGTTTCCTTGACACAAAGTTGCATATACATCTTTAAAATCATCATCTAAAGCATATTGTTCAACATAGCTCTCATGCATGATAGAATTATGCTTAAGAATAACTGAAGCACCAACAAATGGTCTAGAAAGCATGTTAGCAAATTTGTTATAGATACCTTTCATATACCTTATCACCAAGTGGAATTGCTACAAGAAACCCATCCATTTGAAATGCCTCACTTTTTGTAGCTTGGTTTTTGATTGCAAGTATTGCAATGGTTGATGATCAGTGTGAATGATATTTTCCTTTCCCATCAAGTAGTGTTTCCATTTTTTCACACTTTACACCACTGCATACAATTCCTTGTCATATGTAGGATAGTTAACTACTACACCATTAAATTTTTTAGAATGGTAACATATGGGCTTACCATGTTGCATTAAGAACACTCCCATGGCATAGTCACTTGCATCTATTTTTATCTCAAATGTGATCTTAAATTAGGAAGTGCAAGAATTGGACTTGTATTGATTCTCTCCTTAAATGCATTGAAAGCTTTATGTTGCTTACCTCCCCACTGAGAAACCTACTTCACACTTGTCAATGCATGTAATGGAGCTGCAATTGAAGAGAAGTTAGAAATGAACTTTCTCCAATATTGGGTTTCTCCCAAAAATCTCCTAACCTCTATTACATTATTGGGTTTAGGCCAATCTACAATGAATTTGACCTTTGATGGATCTATGTTCAATTCACCCCCTCCAACAATATGTCCAAAATACACTAACGAGGTCTTTCCAAATTCACATTTAGACATCTTTAAAAAACAAATTTTCTCTCTTCAAGAGATCTAATACTTCCCTAACATGTTTGACATGTTCTTCGCGTGTTTTACTGAAAATCAATATGTCATATATGTATACAATCACAAAATCATCAATAAAAGTCCTTAAGATATCATTCATAGCTTTAATGAATGTTGCAAGAGAATTACAAAGCCAAAATGGCATAAACAACCATTCAAACAAACCTTTCTTTGATTTGAAAGTTGTCTTCCATATATCTCCTTCAATAATCCTAACATGATGATAACGCTTCTCAAGTACAACTTAGTGAAATACACAACATCTTTCAACTGATCAAGTAAATCATAAATTCGATGAAGAGGGTAATGATTCTTTACCATGATCTTGTTCAAAGCTCTGAAATCCACACACATGCACCATGTACCATATTTCTTTGGTACTAAAATAATTGGCAACCTACATTGCAATGTGCTTGGTCTGATGACCCCCTTATCTAGCAACTCTTAGATTTGTCTCTTGATTTCTACATTCTCCATGACTGACATCTTGTACATGCCAATGTTTGGAAGAGGCCAATCTTGTTTCAATTGGATCTCATGTTGGATTCCTCTTTTAGGAGGCAATCCTTTGGGTTCCTGAAATATCTCATCATAGGTCTGAACAACCTCAAACACATAAGATTTTATTCTTGCATCACATCCTTGGAAGGCTTCATTTTCAACATTCCCTTTTGGTTTGATCATCAATAATACAAAATTATTTCTAGCATTAACAAGCCTCTTCCTTTATCCAGCATTCACAAGTGATAAATTCAATTTATTTCTATGTGCTCTAACAATGTACTCAGTACCATCTTTAAATAAATGATATTTGTTCTCATGGTAATGAAATATGGCTCTCCTATCATATAGATATGGGCTTCCCAAAACAATACCACAAATGTTAAGTGGAATAACATCAAGCTGTACCTCATCTATAAAGTTTGTAGTGATGGAAAATCTTAGTTTACATATTTTTGTCACATGCATTTTTTCATTGTCACATATCCAGCCTAAAGGATAATGTTTAGGATGAGGAGTGGTTTCCAAATTCAATTTCTTAACAATTTCTTTTGAAATAAGGTTTTCTTGTGATCCACTATCAAACAATGTATCTATATCGATATGTTTTGAAATGACTGTAATGTGGAAAATCTCTATTCTTTCTTTTGCATTTTGAGTTTCATTGAGGTTACTTGAAGAACTAGTACTTGCAATAAAGTCATTACTTTTAAATCCCATGGTTTTGATCTTTGTTTCATCCCTGGAATCAGATCCTAAATCATGTTGTGTAGTTGAAGCATTCTTTTGTTTCCCTTTGTTGTTAAATTTGTTGGGTCTCATTTTAGGATGAAATTTCAAACAGTGGTCTTCATCATGGCCTTCTTTTGAGTAGTGCTTACATGTGAGTTTTTCCTCCTCTTTCTTGACTAAAGCATTCTTCTTCCCTTTTCCTTGGAATTTCCCCTTTCCTTTGTCTCCATTCTTGAACGAATTTTTTCTTCCCTGTTGAGGAACATTCTTCCCTCTTGCTTCTAAATGAGTTGCATTTACACAAACTTCATCTAGTTTTGTAGGATTAAACATGAGAATTGTGTGTCTCAAATCCAATGTATTTGAGTATAGTGTCTTGAGAGGATAAATCTATATCCAAAATCAAATCTCTTTTCCTAAATTCTTGAGTACATCTTTGCACATTTTGACCCTTAGCTTGCCTGAAGTTTTTCCAATCCATTATAGAGTTTTTCATGCGTACTAAAGGACAAAATTGTCTTCGTATTGCAACAACAAAATAATTCCAAGAAGATAAAATCTTACCACTTTTCTTCATGTCCTCTTGAGTTTTGGCCTCCCACCAAATAAGTGTTTCACTTTCCAACCTAAGAGAAGCAAGTTGAATATTGGTCTCGTCATCCTTGATTCTTTGTATCCTACAATACATTTCAATTTGACGAACCCAATTACCCAATTTCTCGGCATTTACCTCTCCATTGTACATAGGTAATTCAAAACTTATGTCAAGCTTTAACAAAGAATTTTTACCATGTCCCTTAGAGAATTTGGAGGTGTTTGTGAAAGGGTAGAATAAGTAGAAGAATATGAGGATGATGGAGGTGAAGGTGGTGGCTTGTCACCATTCCCTCCATTACCTTTTGGAGGTTTGTCTCCTTTCCCTCCATCTCCCTTTGGAGGTTTTGAGCTCTCTCCTTGAAAACTTGAATTCCTTTCCTCATAAATAACTTTTACCATTTCAAACATTTCAAATAAAATGTTTCTAAAAGTTATTTCATCTTCAGACATCCCTTCAGGACCTTCTTCATGTGTCGTAACTAGTGAAGCTTGAGGTATGTGTGTTCTCCTTGAAACAATGTGAGGCCTTGGCTCCACAAGTTAGCCTTATCATCTATTAAGCTTAAATCTTATAAGAATCAAAAAACACTTGAAAACAAAATAAAACCTCCAAAATAACCTTGAGATTTGATATGAAACTAATCTTTAATGCAAACTTGAAGGTGATGGGAAAATTGGAAGTAAAATTTTATGTATTTTTGGTAATGGATCACTTTACAAAACAAATAAAATAATTATTTTAAAACTTAGTTAATAGAAATAACAAAGACAGTATACCATATCAAAAACACATAATAACAAAAATGATAAAGGAGTTCACCCCTCTCTTGGGATACATCTCCTAGTCCAAATTCCAATGTTGGGCCTCTTTCATTAAGTGTTCCAATTTGAGTTTACATGTATTTATATTGCTCAGAATGTAAATATTATGTATCCAATGGCTTTAGAACAATAAAAAACCCCTAGCTAGGCTCTTGTTAGGCTCAATTTGGCCAAAACTAAATAATTTATTCTCTCTCCAAGTTTTGCCTGCTAATTGATCTACAAACTGCACTGGACTACTAACCATCCTACAGATTTCACCTTTCCAGGGCGCACTAAGCAATAATTTCACTCATCGTCAAAAAGATTCATGTCAAATTTGGTGCATAATACTGCTCACTTTACTTTCCCAATAAGGCCTATGGTGGAAAACCAAGGCCACATGGGGTCATGCGCCTGAGGGCTAGGGCTAACTGCCTGCCCATGTTGGCATAGCCCCATGGCTCTTTAACAATGGTTCCATGAGTGCCGTAAAACTGGGTTCATTCCCCTAAACTTCATGCTTGATTTACGAGCCCTCCACTATGGTGGCATGTGGTTACATGCACTCTGTGGTGACCGGGCTGGTCCCAAAACTCTACCCTACTATGACTGTTGTCATTGTTGGCATATGGTCCGATGGTTGGTAACTACAGGTGCTGGAATCATGGGTCATGGCTCGGCCCTAGCCATCAACTCCCCTAACTTCCATCTCGTGGGGGTTAGGGCTTAGCCCCAACCCCATCCCCCAACAACAATTCACATACAATTTAAATATAACTTTTCCATTATACATGTTACGTACTACCATGTTTCCTAGCAATAAGGCATTGCATTGGAACTCCATAGGTTAGGTGTTTGATTTTAGTAGGTTGTTATTCGGACATAACCAAATTCTATTAAACCCCCAGGTGCCACGTGACAACCCATGATTGGGCCATGTGACATCCCACCATTAGTCCTACTCAAAAAATCAACCACCAATCGAAATTTCCCAAATTCAAACCAATCACAATAGGACACTTGTCAACCTACCATTGGACCAAATTGTACAGTTAGCCTACCTAGTCACCTTGCCTAGTCAATGGTCCTACATCCAACCTGTAATTTTTTTACCTGTTTAGGAAAATGATCAAAACATGATATCAAGAGCATATGATATCAGTTTTGATCGATTCAAGTTGCGCTAGATTCAAGTCTTCGATATCTTCGCTCTGGTATAGGTTTCGAGTAATTTAGAACACTTTGGATTTTTAGCACTTTACTAATCCCTTGGATCAAGGGAGCATGGATCTGAAAAAAAAAATTCTCAGTAATTTCTAGTGTTCAATATATAAGAAGAGGAGGTTGAATTCATATATAGAGGATGCCACTACAACTAGTGCAAGTAGACATATTTCCTAGTACGAATGGTCGAAGGATCCACATTTGAGTTTCCAGTTGTTGGATTAGTGTCCTGGAGGTAGAGAAAGTGGGTCTCAGAGGTAAAGGGAGGTAGGATTACTTGCAGGAAGGTAATTTCTAGGGTTGTACAAATTTTTTGGAGGTATCCCTACTTATTTCCAATGAGGCAATGTAAATGGTGAGGAAGTGCAAGTTGCCATGAGAGAGGGCCAGATCGAGTTGCATAAGTGTTACACAACATTTTGCCATTGTATCTCTACTCCCAATTCCTTGATCCAGGAAGACCTTTATAGTGAACTCTACATAATTTCCCTTCATGAAGAAACTCCCATTGTGCCCCTCTTCATGAGTAGAACAATTCCCTTTTGCACCATTTCCCCAAAATCTTCTGTTTCTCCTAGTTTACAAGACCAACGCTAATGACCCTTGTCCTCCTCGTGCCGATATGCAGGGATTAGCACAACTCCTAGCATTGACCAGAGCAACTGAGATTTGTTTTAGTCGCATCAATCCTCTTTTGGAAAGTTTTCTAAATAAGGAACTAAAGCTTCCAACTCTAGAAGCTTCATAATGGAAGTCTGGTAAATGGTTGAGCTGGATGGAGTC
>APFE030980858.1:320240-344832 GCA_000404065.3 Pinus taeda
TGTGTTTTCTATGTATTCCACAATTCTTATGTTTTCATAATCTTAGCAAGTAGAGAAAAAGAATAGCTTAGGATTTGTGTTGAAGCACCCTATGTTCAATCTCTATTTCTAAATATGTTTTCTTCTGGATTAGCCATGGATATGAATTCTTGATTGCTCATGTCTAAACTAATTTTGTCATGGTGAAAATTGTTTAAGAATTCTCAACTGCTCTTAGACAATAATTTCATTTTTCTCTGTTAGCATAGTGAAAGATTCTTAACTGCCTTTCACTCACTAATTCCATAATTTCATCAAAAAGCTGATAAAATTGCTTCACATATGCCTATCTGGCTCTGCAGCAACATTCTGTCTTCACAAATCTACTTTTAGCAGCACAAATTACCTCAACTCCATTGCCCAATGCAACAAACTATCCTATGATCTGTATCTCAGTTCCATCCAAATTCACCAACCCACCAAATTCAAACAAAAAAGTACATCATAACTAGCCTAAAACATTCATCAACAAAGCTAAAATATAAAGAGAGAGCCCTCACTGGCTGCAAGTATGCTAGAACCTGTAGCTAAAAGATTGGTCAGTGGTTACCTCGGCCGTATTCCCTTTAGGAAGCAGGGAACAACCTGAGTGATAACACCACTCACAGATGTGGGTGAAGGGTTACCCGTTGCAGTTCATTTTCCATAAAGGGAGCCAAAAAAAAACTCATTTCACCAGAGGTCATAAAGCAGCTTGTCCTATCGACCATAACACACCCATAGTCATACACCATCATGTGGCTTCACCAAGGATGAGATCTTTGTGTTAGCCAAAAGTGTCACCTTCCCTACAACATCAATCCCTTCATAGATGAGGTACTGTGTGATGTTTCTCCCCTTGAATTTTGTGATGTATTATTAGGACAACCATACTTTTGGAAGCCACATGTTGTGTATGAGTCTAGGCCTCACATTATTATTATTACTTTGGGAAAAAAGTTGTACAGGATACTAGAGGTAGCACCACCTACCACCATCTCTTTCATCACTGTGAAGCAATGCAGTAAGATCATTTCCTAGACCAAGAAATTTGTTTACCTTATTATTTTCCCTCAGGGAAAGAAGAATATTGTGGCCATGGCCTCCAGACAAGGCTCCTTCACACAGCAGCAGCATATGGACAAGATCATGGAGGAGTACATGGACATTTTCACCTCACCCACAGGGGTACCTCTACACTGTCAGGTCAAGAAATCCATTGATCTGACCCTGGGCACACCACTACTCAATGGACCAATCTATCGATGCTCTGTCCTGGAGAATAATGAAATCAAGAGGAAAATTCAAGATTTGTTGCAGAAAGTGCACATTAGGCTAAGCTCATCAACCTGCGAGAGTCTGATCATGTTGGTATAGAAGAAGGACAGGACTTGGAGACTCTTTATTGACTATTAGTTGTTGAATAAGATCATTGTCTAGAATAGGTATCCAATCCCATGGATTGATGAACTTTTGGACTAGATCAACGCGGAAATATTTTAGCAAAAGTTGACTTGAAGTATATTTATCGCCAAGTACCAATAAAACCCTCTAATGTGTGGAAGACTTCCTTCAAATCTAAGGAGGGCCTTTTCGAATGGTTGGTCATGCCTTTCAGGTTGATGAATGCCCCCACAACCTTCATGAGGTTGATGGGTGACATCTTGCGACCCTTCACCAACTCATTCATGGTGGTGTATTTGGATGACATCTTGATCTTTAGTCGAAGTTGGGAAGATAAGCTCCATGATATTCGACAGGTCCTCCAAACCCTGTGACAACACAAGTTGTGTGCCAATTTGGAGAAATTCACTTTTGGTATGAACCAAGTTCAATATCTAGGGTACTTCATTGATGAGTGGGGTGTGTATGTGGACCCAGCCAAGATATAAGTCATTTAGGATTGGCCAGCCCCAACCAATTTAACAAAGCTCCACATCTTTCTGGGTCTTACTAATTTCTACCATAATTTCATGTTGGGATTCTTTCATATCACTTGGCCTTTAAGTCAAGCCACCAAGGATGGAGTGAAAGCAAAGTTATTTTGGTATGAATCCCAACAGAAGGTGTTTGCCGAGTTGAAGAATCACCTCTACTCTACACCGGTGCTCACATTACCAGACTTGCAACAACCATTTGATATTAAAATAGATGCCTCTAACTATGATATTGGTGCAGTTCTTACTCGGTAGGGGCATTCAATGGCATATCACAATGAGACACTTTCAAAGATAGTCTGAAAGTATCCCACCTATGACAAAGAGATGTATTCTAGCATGCAAGCCTACTCATAATGGAAGCATTACATTCTGAGGAAGGAAAAGATAGTCCACACAGACCACTGACCCCTGTAGTTCATACATACACAAAGGAAGTTGCAAAACAGTTGCCATCAGAAATGGTCCACATACCTGCAAAAATTCCATTTGAACATTAAGTACAAGAATCGAAGCACCAATAATGTTGCAAACAACCTCAGCTGACCATTGGTCATGGCATTGATCATTGTGCTCGAATCTTGTGGGCATGAGAATTCAGGTTGGCCACATATGTATAAGAGTGATCTAGAATTCAGCAATACATACCAGACACTCCTCGAAGGAAAACAAGTTCAAAATTTTCATCTCCATGATGCATTGTTATGCCACCTAGGGCACATCTATGTTCCTTCAAGTGAGTGTACCAAGATGATTTTGGAGGTGCACTACAGTCGAGTCATTTGACATTTCAGAGTAGAGAAAATAGTGGTAGTATTGTAGAAGTATTTTTATTAGCCAATCCTTCGACAGGATGTTGGGAAGTACATTAGATCCTGCACTACCTGCGTCATTATCAAACCAACCATCAAGAATCAAGGCCTGTATAATCCTTTGCCTACTCCTAGCCAGCCTTGGGAATCCATCTCCATGGATTACATGTTGAACCTTCCTTCTACTAAGCATGGAAATGACAATGTTTTTATGGTTGTCGAAAGATTCTCTAAGATGATCATTCTGGCAGCCTGCAAGAAGAGTATCACAAAAGAAGCCAATGCTAAGATATTCTTTGAATGAGTATGGATATACTTTGGGATCAAACAGTTCATTATCTCATATCGGGACAACAAGTTCCTAAGTAAATTTTGGTCAAGTCTCTGGTCGATGTTGGATACCAAGCTCACTAAGTCCACGACTTTCCACCCCCAAACCAATGGCCAAAAAAAGGTTGTCAACAGGATGATTGTGCACATTTTATGCATGTACAACTCGAAGAATCCACACACATGGGATGAAAACCTCCCCTATGTCTCACACAACTACAATAGAGCTCTCCATAGCTCAACTTCCCACAACCCCTTTCAGGTGGGGTTGGGATTCCAACCTTTATGTCCCATTGATGTCGCCATACCATTTGTAGCTACTCAGGTAGATTCGTCTCATGTCCAGTCCAAAGCTAACAAGGCTAATAACTTCATTGAGTGCATTCAACACATTCATAAATAGGTCCATGACATATTGGACAGAGCTAATGCTAAGTATAAGTAGTGTCATGATCAACATCGGGTGCCACACAAGTTCTAGGTGGACGACAAATTTTGGTTACATTTGCAGAAGGAGTGCCTCACTGGGCCCTGTCGCAAGCTTCACTCACTCTGATATGGGCCTTACACCATCACTAAGGTTGTAGGGGATAATGCTTTTGAGCTTAGCATTCCACCATTCCTTAGCCTACACCTAGTGTTCAATGTGGACCGCCTTCGACCATACTTTCCACCATTACTAGACACATTAGACATTATAGAACAACTTACACCAATAGATTAAACCCAGACTACATGAAATAGGCCACAACTGATCGGATCATGGACACATGGATCAAGAATACTTGCCAACAGAAGGTCCAGTTGTATCAGGTTTTCAAAACTGGCCAACTTCTGCACTAAGGCAAGTGGCTCACAAGGGACCAAGTTCAGCAGACGTTTCCCCATCTTATGGAGGCACTCAACACAATGGGGACCATTGCTTCCTAAGGGGGGAGGACTAATCTAGGTTGGTATTGGTGGCCACCTGCCTATTCCACTTGAACCCCCACCATTGTGTCTTTCAGTTTTTCAGTTTCCTTAATTGTAGCACAATTTACTATTTTTGGCAATTTTTTGGGTCTTAAATTTCTGGAGTTGTTTTGAGGCCCTAAACGATGCTTTTTTGGAAAACAAGA
Organism: Pinus taeda; assembly: GCA_000404065.3. Classification (NCBI taxonomy): domain Eukaryota; kingdom Viridiplantae; phylum Streptophyta; class Pinopsida; order Pinales; family Pinaceae; genus Pinus; species Pinus taeda. The sequence goes on from APFE030980858.1 coordinate 324,456, forward strand.
AAACATGATTCTTTGACTCATGTTTGTGGCCGAAAGTTGTAGTCCTCAAATAGATCTTTCTAATAAGGTATTGTGCTTGTCAAATGAAGATCGTATGCCAAAGTTATGACCCCTAGAAGTTGACGTACCAATTTACCCAAACAGGGCTCATAGTTTTGGTGCTTCATCTCCTAGGGTTAGGTTTTTGGATGTTTATGGCTTTCCATTGTTTCTCAACAATAAATAGGCCTTCGAGCCTCATTGTAACATAGCTCAAAGGCATGTAGCTGCCACATCTCTTCTTAGAGATAAACTACCATGCCTGAGCTATTCTATTTCCATTTTGTATGTAAGCATATTTCAGTTCTTTGATACTAATGAAATGATGTGTTATTTCTACTGCAACTCTATATTTATGGTTATATATGTATTTCGTTGTGTTCTTGTTTAGTTTCGGATCACTGCAATCATGGAAATTCCACATGGTATCAGAGTAGTAAAGATTGGATCATAGGCTTTAGAGCAAAGGCAATGAGGGTTGTGCAATTCAGAAGGAGATCTAAAGCACAAAACTAAATTTGTACAGGCCTAGACAGACATTGTGAATTATGAAGAGGCAAGGATTTGATTTCCAATCTAGTTTGGAGGAAAAGTTTGATTTTTCTTAGAGTAGTAGAAGTAAGTAATCGGGTTGTCAAAAAGGGTTTCTGGTGAGCAGATAAGAAATTCACAAAGCAGATCTAACAGAAATATTTACAACGTAAAAGCTTTGTCGTAGCACACCAGTGCAAGGAAAGGAAGAGAAATCACATGAATAATTACACATAGGATTTCTCCAATGTATTTGAGTACTCATATTTTTTAGACATGGTCATAGAAAGATTCAGAGAGTAGGATGCTATGGATTTTTCTTCCATATTGGAAGATGAATTCACTTAGATTTCTTGCCTCTCTAGCTTGACTTCACAAGGTGTCTAGTATATACATACGGAGTGTTAACACACATGACAAGAGTTAGAGACTACTTCTCCAGCTATAGGGAGGAGAAAATGAACTTCCATATTTAGATGGGAATCAAAACTAAATGTAATCTAGTTGGGAGAGGTAACATCGAGATTCAGAGGGAGTCAAGAACAAGCACTAATGTTACAGATGTATTGCATGTTCTAGGCTTAGGCATGAACATAATTTTAGTTTATGAACTACATGATAAGGATATGATGTATACTTCATAGGGAAAAAGGTGTTCATTAAACACCAAAACTACAAGAAGGTGAAGTAGATTGGGGTCCAAAGCAATAAGTTATATAAGTTGTAGCTCAATTCTCTAAAGGCACTAGTTAGCAGCACCATTAGCAATCGGAGAGACTTGAATTAATTGTGGCATAGGAGAATGAGACATTTACACCATGGAGAAATGTGGATGTTAAAGGAGACAATGACAGGTGTTCCATAATTAAGCACATAACACTATGATGTGTGTAGGGAGTGTGAAAGTGGGAAATATGCTAGGTAAGCATTCCCAAGAAGTGATATTAGATCAGATGGGGTATTATGGCCTTTACATTCAGACATTTTTTGCCCAATGTCCATAGATATCTCAGAGGGTACGAGTACTTTGTTTAATTCATAGATGACTACTCCGGGAATACATGGATCTACTTTTTGAAGACCAAGGATGAATTCTTCAGTCGTTTCTAGGAGTTCAAAGCTCTAGTGGAAAACTTGATAGGGGAAAAGATAAAGGTACTTCACATGGATAATGGAGGAGGGTACACAAATAGTGATTTCATGGGATTCTGTGCAAAGGAGGGCTTTAGGAGGGAGTGAACAACTCCATAAAATCCACAACATAATGGAGTAGTGGAGCAGAAAAACAAGTCTATAGTTGGGCAAAAAAAGCTATGTTATATGACCAAGATATCCCTAAGTTTCTATGGGCAGAGGCACGTAGCACAACAGTGTACATACACAACCGAGTTCCTCATAGGGTGTTGAGGAAGATAACACTAAAGGAGTTTTTCTTAGGGAAGAATTTGGAGGTCAATCACTTCAGAATATTTGGTAGTGTAACATACTACCATGTTCTGGATGAGAACCACACTAAATTAGGTTAGAGTACAAAGAAGAGGTACTTTTTTGGGTATAACAAAATCTCAAGTGCATATAGGATCTACATTACTAGTAGTATGAAGATTATCATGAGATGGGACATGAAGTTCATGGAGGAGAGGGGCTTCAGAAGGTATCACGAGATGTCGACAGGCGATTAGAGTGAGTCAACAATATCTCCATTAGTCCAGCGGCAAGGACAACTGCATGCATAGTTGCAGCGTCATCAATGCACTAGTATAGTTACCAATATGAGCATTAGCTTAGGTGCACAGTTCCAAAATGTTCGCAATAGACAAATAAGTAGGAGCAAGATGAGGAACTAGTTGAACCACTCACCACTATAGGTTGAACCAATAGAGAAGTTTGTTAGATGTTGAAGGATGTGCATGAGTTTATGGAGGCTCCCGGGATGAGAAAGAAGGAGCGCATACAACCAAACAAGTACCAAGAATTGGTGGCACAATTTGTTCAACCTTACAACTATCAGGAGTTAGCACAAGATTAGGTGTGGCAATATGCCATGGTGGAGGAGTATAGGTCCATCATGATAAACAATTTATGGGATGAAGTTCCTAGGCCTATGTATAGGTCAGATGTAGGCTTGAGGTGGATCTATAGGATCAAGTATGTTGCATACAACAGTGTAGAGAAGTACGAGGTTAGGTTTGTGGCAAAGGGGTATGTGTAGAAGTAAGGTATAGAGTATGAGGAACCTTCACTCTTGTGTCTATATATACTTCCATCCGGCCAGTGATATCTCTAGTAGTGGAGATGAGATGGAAGAGTCATCAAATGAATGCCAAGACAACATTCTTGAATGGGGTGATAAAGGAGGAGGCATGCATCAAACAACCATATGGCTTCGAGACACATGACAGGGTCACACACATGTGCAGGATGAAGAGAGTGCTATATGGGCCCAAACAAGATCCTAGGGCATGGTATGCTCAGATTGACAACTACTTGCAACATACGGGATTCATGAATACTGATGTGCATTCCAACCTTTATTATCTCATGGTAGAGGGTGAGCCACTCATCTTGGTGTTGTATGTGGATTACCTTTTCTTGACAAGGTCATAAGGGCTCATTATAGGACTGCAAGAGGAACTTGGAAACATAATTTGAAATGAAGGATTTGGGGCTTATGTATTAATTCCTAGGCCTAGAGGTATGGTAGAGGGATAGGGAGATCTTCCTTGGTCAAAGGATATATACTACACAGGTCTTGAAGATTTTCAAGTTGTAAGATTGTAGACCTATGTCCACACCTATGATTACTAACTTAAGGAATATAGATGCATTTGAGGATGAGGACATAGACTTGACGTTGTATATACAACTCATCAGTTCACTCATGTATCTGTTCAACACAAGGCCAAATATTTGTTTTGTGGTCAACACCCTTAGTTAGTTTATGGTGGGCCCTAAGAGAGTGCATTGAGAAATGTTAAGACACATTTTGAGGCACTTATGAGGCACATTCAAGTATGGGTTGAGGTAAACTCGAGGTGATGGTATCAAGTTATGTGGTTATACATATGCATACTAGAAAGACAATTCAGTAGATCAAAACAACACATCAGGTTGTTGCTTTAGTGTTGGATCAAGGGTTGTATCTTGGTGAAGTAGGAAGAAAATGTCTGTAGTGTTGAGCTCTACAAAAGTAGAGTACATCGAAGCTAGCATGGCCACATGTGAAGTTATTTGGCTTTGAAAGATGCTAGGGAGTTTATTCAGTCAAAAGATGGAGGTGACCAATATCTACTAAGATAATCAGAGTTGCATTAGGATCTCTAAGAATTCAATGTTCCATGATAGGTCAAAGCATGTCTACATACAATAACACTTCATCAGATATTGTGTGCAGTGTGGATTAGTTTAGATAAAAACATGTTCCCACAAACCAGTAGGTGCCTGATATACTCACAAAAGCCTTGGGGAAGGAAACGTTAGTCTACTTTAGAGGGCAGATGGGTATACTGGAGAACACCTTCCTCGCTAAGAGAGAGTGTTAGTTTTTGTTTGGGGTAGCTATAGATAGGTGTTTTGGTCTCTATGATGTCTAAGATGCTAAGGAAAAAAATATCTCCAAAACCCATAATTTTTTTGTGAGAAATGACTTGGAAGTTCCTTAATTAAATTGATTAGCCAATAATTAAAATGTTCTTAAGTCTAACTTATGAAAATTGGTTAATTAAAATCAAGTAATTAAGGAATTTTGATTTTTCTCTAAATACTTCTATTCATTAGGTCAAGATGATCTGAGCCATCAGTTGAGATGTGATCATGGTCATTGAGACGCCAACAAGAGGTTACATGAGTAGGTCAAAGGGCTTGGAATTGGGCATCAAATTAGTTGTGAGTTAATTAGTTCGACTACCCAATTGTAGGTATTCAGCAAGGGCATGGTTGAATCTAGGAAAGCATTAGAGACAAAGCATTCAACAAAGATTTGGGAGAAGGAGTCTGAAGGACTTTTTCTTAGTATTTTCTAGTGTCCGGGAGATAGGAATAGGAGGCTAAATTCATCTACAGAGGAGGTTGCTACAACTAGCGATTTCCCAGTGTGAGTTGTTAGAGGAGCCACGTTTCAGTTGCAAGTTGTCAGATAAATTTCCTAGAGGTAGAGAAAGTAGGTTTCAAAGGTAGAGGGAGGAATAATGACTTGTAGGAAGGTAATTCTGGGGTTGTATGAATTTTTTGAAGGTAGCGGTATGCATTTCCAGCTAGGCAATGTGAATAACTAGGAAGTTCAAGTTTCCAGGAGAGACAGCCAAATCGAGTTGTAGAAGGAGACATGGTGTATCTAGTATATTGTTTCCAATAGAGATTATTGAAACTTTTCTAGAATAGCAAGAAGATAATTATACTCTTGAATTGTTGAATAATAATAATAAAACCTTCCTCTGCTACACTATTTTTCCCTTTGGGGTTTTCCCAGGGACTTTCGTCCAAAAATAACAATGTTCAATTTTATTTTGTGTGTGTGCATATTTTCTTTAGTTCCAGTTTTTATATTTCACAATGTTTTATTTGTGAAGATTACAATTCTGAGTTATTCACTATTTGTCGTAATATTAATTTACAAAAGACAAATAAATTGTAGAATTTAGGAGAATAATATCCAATAATTGCAATCATTGAAATTTCACAACTACAACATGTTTCACATCCTCTCCCTTCTTTCTCAATGGACATTAGTGAACATAATTTCCTTGTTGTTGCTACAAAAAACACCCTCCAAAACGTTTCCTACACTCAAATTTTGGAGCCTATTGCATGTTGGGATGAGGTCCCCTGGGTCAGTGTTGGGGTTAAAAACCCAAGTTTTGATGTAATTTTTGTAAAATATGTAAAGTATCCACTATTTGTGGATGCGAAGCGTGTAGATGATTAGGAGTAAAAGGTGTTTTAGCCCCTTGTTTATGTAAATTTGAGTCAGCTTTGAGATCCACCCATGGTCTGCGGACCATGGGATTGTATAAATCAACGTGTCTTAGAGAGTCTAATGCAGAAGATCATGTTAGTAATGGGTCAATAGAAGATAGCGTAGAGAAGTGGGTCAGATAGAAAATAAAGGCTCTACAGCTAAGTGTAGAGAGGCCTAGATAGATTCCGTAGCTAAGTGGGCGAACCCCTGCATCTGGGTGCGTAGGGTAGTTTTGAGTCTATAAATCCTAACTAAAGATCAATAAAGAAGATTATCGAATAAGTCTTGTGTTTATCTGTTTAATTCTATTTAGCTATGATTGTGATATATGTTGTGAATGAATAATGTATTTATGAAATATTGATCTAATGATGCATGACCCTATGGAATAAATCTTAATAACTGTACGCACTACATGTTAAGTACTTCCGTGAAGATTGTGATACATTCTGTTATGTTACTTAATTAGATCTGCACGAGCTCAGATCTAGGGTTATTTTTTGGTGTGCGTAAGTGGATGATGCTACTCTTAAGGGTCCACAAAGACCAATCATAGACCTTCGCAAAGGTCTATACGTTGTTTAAAAGGAGTTGTAGTACTGATCCCTAAGGGCTTATAGATCTATGCAAAGGAAGATCTAGGGTGATTTAAGACATCACACTAATCTTTGGATGTGGAAGCTTGGTTCCAGCATCCCTTCATACTGCTTCGGGTGAGACTGAAGCCTGCACTACATGGGTTCTTGCTAAAAGGGCCAATAGTGTAGGGTTTTGTTGGTTGGCACAACTAACTTTGAACCTGGGTTAGGACCCCCTAAGCCAACAAATGATTCTGTTGCCGGGACCGGGATCTACTTGAAGGAGATGAGTGATGTTGCATCATTGGAATCCAACCAAGAATGAAATTGAGAAGTGATTGGATAGAAAGATTCACGAATTTGTGGCACAAAAGAATAGGAATCCATGCCTGTCAAAGGAGTAGTGGTTAGACAGATATTTGTATACAGAAATACATGAAATTTTCTTCTGCACTTTCTTGATCAAATTATACGAGTGGATAGCAAAGTTGGCAGACAGCCAAGGGACGTGGAAGCTTGATGGTCCAATAATGTGGACTCCAAAGTTGGTATGATGATTAGAAGCATATGAAGACAAAACTGTGTGGGTTGTTAACCACTGGCTTGATCAAATTATAGGAAGATTTGTTACACAATTCATAGTTGATACCTCACTTAACTACAGCGAAGTAGAGCGGCACTTCTTCAAAGGACCGCGAGGTAAGTATCTGAGATTTTGAATACCTGGATTAATGTTGGGCATGGAATCCCCCAATGCATGTTTTGGGGCTTAAAGCCCAAGTTTTGACTAAGTCCATTATAAAGACTCCGCGATTTGTGGGCGCAGAGTGCAAAGTCATAATAGAGTCATAAGGTTTTCCACCCTTGTTTTTGTAATGTAATGTCGGTTTGAAAGGTCTACCCATGGTCCGCGGACCATGGAATTGTATAAATAGAGTGAAGCTCTAAGTGTAGGAAACAACAAAGCTAAGAGAATCTAAGAATGGGTCTAAGGAGTCGATGAAGCATTGAGTCAATGTGTAAGTCATGTCTTTGGGTCGTAGAGTAAGAGAAGGCTCTGCAGCTGAGTGCACAGAGGCCTAGTAGTCCGCACCTAAGTGTGCAGACCCTTGCAACTGAGTGTGCAGGGCAGGTCGAGTCTGTAACCATGGGAAGAACTAATAAAAGAGAAGTTTTACCAGATTTCTGTGTATCTTTTCCTGTTTTATGTATTATTTGGTATGAAGTGCAAGTTTACTATTTATTTACTGCACGAACTCATATGAATGTGCTAAATAATTAGATATAATATAAGGCATATGTTTACGCGTAGATAACTATCTGTTATAAGAAGATAAGTAAGATCTCGGGTGTGACTTATGGAAATAGTACATATCGCTGCTCCAACAATGTGAAAGCCCCACCACCCCTGGTTAGGGCTACGTGAAGGTGAATATATCAGGGCGTGAAGGCTAGAGAAGTGCACGAAGGGACTCACAATTAGACCAAATAAACCTCTTAGACATCGCAAGGGTACGAAAACCTGGTTCCAGCATCCCCCCATACTACTTCAGGTGAGACCTCAGCCCGCGCTCCGCGGACTGTTGCCAAAATGGCCAATAGTACAGGGATTTGTTTGGGTAATTAACTCTAAACCTAGGTCAGGCCCCTACAAGCCAACAAATGCTTCTGTTGTTGGGACCGCGGCGTCGGAACTGCTTCTCTGCATCTGTTTATAGTCCCGTGCCTTATTCCAGCTACTTGGAGTGAGAATATTGTGCTTCTATTGGCTGGTCAGATAGTCGGGCCACCTGTGTATGGCTTCAATCGACTACCATTCACTTTGCCTAGGAAAGGTTCTCCATTTAGCTTTACCAACTGCATATGCATTTGTCTGTGACCTCTTTAACAACATGCGGTCCTAGCCAATGCATTATGAACTTTCCTGGGAATTTATCAGACTTATTGTCATACAGTAACACTAAATCGTTTACCTTGAAGGTGCGCAACTTAATATGTCGATCGTGCCATGCCTTTTCGTGTTGCTTTTGTACCTGTAGACGGAAGCCAGCCAGAAACCATTCCTCTTCAAGTTCCTCCAACTGCGCTAGCCTCTCCTCTAGGGCTCCATGGTCCATCATACCTATGGGCGCTGCTATGCACAGACTAGGTACAATATACTCCATTGGCATTACAGCTTCCACTCCATAGACCAACTAGAAAGGTGTTTGTCCCATAAGTTTCTTGCAGGTTGTCCTATAAGCCCATAATATTGTAGGTACTCGCAGGTCCCAATCACTTCATTGCGTGTTGCATACTTTAGTCAGTGCAGTCTCCAGTATTTTGTTAAATGCTTCTACTGTCCCATTGGCTTGTGGGTGATACGGTGTGCTTTTCTGATGATACACCTGAAACTCTTATGTTAGCATGTTAATTCTTTTGTTCAGGGAAGTACCACGATCTCTCATCAAGATCTTCGGACATCCAAATTGTGTCAATACATGTTTGAATAGAAACTTCAAACTTCACGGCCGTGGCGACCGTGCAATCTCTTACCAGTTGCGCCTTTGCCCAATGAGTTAGGTACTCTGTTGTAGTGATAATGTATCTTGTGCCCATCTTTCCCTGAGGTTTGATAGGTCATATGAAGTTGATTGCCCACTTTTCAAAGGGCTTCCATTTGCAGATTCAAAGGCATCTCGTCCCTCTACGACGGCTTACCTGTTCTTTGACATACATCGTAGGCCTTGCAATGTGCTTTTGAATCCTGATGAAGGGTTTGCCACCACAACCTTATGTAAAGGATATTATACGTGGTTGCTCGCCCTGCATAGTGTCCTCCCACAATGCCCCCATGTGCTTCCACAAGGATCTGGTTTTGTTCAAATTTAGGTACATACCTTCGCAGTATTTCATCATTGCCCATCTTATATAGGTGCCTCGTAATAACAGAAAAATATGTCGCGCGTACGACCAATTCCTTCTTTTGTTGGATGGCATATTCTTTTGACACAATTCCCATCGTCAGAAAGTGGATTATATCTTCAAAATGTCCATCTGCTACATGCACCGCGAAGAGTTGTGCATCAAGTAATCCTTCCTCCAAACTAGTAGGTTCCTCTACCGTCTCAATGCACGACAAGTGATCCGGTCCCGCGTTCAAGTGTCTCGAATTCACAACGACCTCAAAATCATATTCTTGGAACAATAAGAGCCACCTGCATATGCACCACCCAACAGAAGCTTACTGAGCAAGTATTTCAGTGCAGAGTGATCTGTATACATCTTGAAGTGGCACCCTAGCAAATAGTGTCGATATTTTCGGAGCGTGTACACCATAGCCAATCCCTCGCATTCAGTGGTGGAATAGTTCTTTTCTACTTTAGACAATCTGTGACTGCATATTACTAAACAAATCACCCATGATGGTGTGTTGTAGATGATAAAGTGCGCAACATAGCCAATAACAATAAAAGGTGGATGTTTTCTAGGGAAAGTGATGGATGACCTGTTGAAACCCTATACAGGTGGTCTGGCCACCTGACTAGCTGTGGGAAGTACAGTCTTAGCACTCCAGGCAGTTGAAAGGAGGCATAGTACTATAAACTACTATTCCCAGGAGTTGCATGATGTTGGAGCTGCGCATAGGAGAAAATTTTCATAAGGTCCACGACCATGCAAGGGAGGCTACGCTGCCACGCAGGTTGGCTAGAAAGTGACCATTGTAGTCACTATTCACGATGTGATGCCTTACTTGAGACCAAATGGAGCGGGTGGCAGGCATTTAAGACGTGCTTAATGGATGAGAATTGGAAAACCTACTGCCAAGGGAGCATTAATGAACCGGATTTGGGGGGGAACGGTCGAATTCAAATTCAAAAGACGCTATAAATTACAAAGGGCTGCCCAGCAAACAACACTTGGTCATTTGTGAATTGAGCTATTATATGCCCCGCGTATTCTAAGATGACCTGTTTGCCCTATGCAGGGTGTTGATTGAGCCCCTGCTTGAGCGATTGAGAGATTTCTAGATGAGTAAGATGGCAGCCTCTGAAGAATCTAGGGAAATTGCAGAGATGACTACCAAAGAGGCTGCGCAGGCCTTGACCATAGAAGATGTCCTTGAAGGCATCGAGATTGTGGTGGAAATCCCTAAATCACCGCGCACACCGAGGCCAAGGAAAGACAAACAACCAGTGATTCTGGTGTGTATGTCCCCTCGAAACCCGCTGCGCACCAAATTAACAATGGAGGAAAAAGGGAAAGCAGTTAACATGGAAACCAACAAGGAGGAAAAATACCTGGAGGACCTCATAATTGAAGAAGACAAGGATGAGGGCATGGAGAAAGAAACCAAGCCTATGCACCCTCCAACAAAGCTACCCGCGTATACCCCCCCGTGGAAGGGGAAGGCAAAAGTGCCCAAGGACCTCAACGAGAGCAAGAGCTCTCTTCAGACTCCGCTCCTCCTGAACGACATCATCTTTGAGGGCACACACCTGGGACGGGTGCCAAACTTGAAGTTTGAAGATTGGGATCTCGTTGACCATGATAAAATCCCTCACCTAGAGACCGCGTAGCTCATGAAGCCAAAGCAGAACACCACAGCAGGGGTTATATATTTGGAGCCACGAAAGTGGTTACACGAAGTTGAAAACGCAAGGTTATTAAACCTGCTCTGGGTGCCGCATTACCACCATGCCCCAATGACAATCTTCGTCACTAGGTAGTTGCTCTACTTGGTGCATGGTGGGTGTTTGTGGCTGGAGGATCCCATCCCCGTCACAGACCACTTAATCCATTGCATTACCCAGCTCGTAAAGGATAGGACCCCGCAGACATCTCAAAGGGGAAGAGCAGCAATTTGGCCATCGCGAAGGCCATGAAGAAGAAATACAAGCTGGAAAAGAAGAAGAGGGGTTACTCGATCTCCAGTATCAACAACAAAGTAGTCAAGGTGGTGACTCATATACTGGCGGGTAAGGTCATGCAGAAGCGTCGCGCGAATGAAATACCCGCACTGGTGGTGGCACTTGTTGAGCAGTGTGCAAAGGGGGTCCAGTTTAACTAGTATGAATTATTGTGCAAAGAGTTCCTGGAAAATTTCCGTGAGGCACAGGAACAAGGAAAAACGTTCCTCTATCCATGGCTTCTGTTGTCCATAGTATTGGTGGCCAGGGAATTACCAGAGGATAGCTAGTTCCCCATAATTGTAAGGGATCTCTCGGAGACCATGAAGTACACTTTGCTATGGGCCACTAAGGATGCGAACCAGATCCGCGACAGTAAGATATTATGGGTGTTCATGGAGATGAACATCAGAATGGCGATTAACCGCAAACTGCAGTTATCACCCACTGTCTACAAGAGCCTGAAAAGTTTTGCAGAATTTAAAGCAAACTTCCACCACATATACCTCAGGGCACTCAAGGACCCTACAAAGAAGTGGAGCGAACTACCCTTCATAGCCACTGATGATGTGATTTTCGATGTACTAGAGACATGGTTGCTGGAATGGGGTGCCCCAGACATCGCCACGGTGGAAAAATATGTTGCACAGAAGAAGAAGGAGGGGGCCAAACTGTACATGGCACAGTTGGTAGAAAAGAGAAGGCAAGAAGCAGTGGCAACAAAAACGCAGGATGCATGGGACGCTGCACAGACAAAAGAAGAACAGGAAAAGGCCACAATAGCAGCAACAGAGAAGGCAGTAGAGAAGGTGCATGAGGGCTAGAAGTCGCCTCCACCAGGGCAGGAGAAAGAGATGGAAATAGAGGAAGAAGAGGGCAGCACGGACCCACAAACTACGTCAACACAATTGAAGCGCTAGCACCCAAGTGAGCGGACAGGGCTATGAAAGAAGGTCAAAGCATCTAAACTATCTATCGACCCAATCACCCTCATTAAGGGGGATCTGCGTGACATAGGCGAGACCTTGCCCAACGTCACCACCGAGGCCCTCTAGAACTTCATGGAGGAGAATCAGATTGTATTGGGGGCCCTCCCAGCGCAATTTTGGGAGTTGTAGGTGTGCACTCCTCAGGTTGGTACTCTTTTGACCAGCCTCGCAGTAGGGACAACAACAGCTGAGGAAATGCTACGCACTCGGACAACCAACACAATAGTATTTCCAAAAGGGGCACTAGTTACAACGAATGAGGCCGATGGGCCTACGGTCAGTACCTTGAAAGGCATCGGGATCAACATGGTTGCACTCCCGTGGGAAATGTTATATGTTCTGCACAATGGGATTACAGTAGAACTGTGCGAGGGAGAGTCATGTGTTGCAGGTGCTGAGTGAGCAGAAGATCAACATGGACTAGTTGAGCTTGCAGTGCGACGAGGTCATGTCTCATAATCCACATATGGTGCAGGTACTTGAAGAAGCCTGACATATGGTCCCTGGGCTAGCCATCCTAGCAGACACACGAGCAGAGGCGTTGTAGGGCAATTTATTGGGCTTAAATTGCTGCATTAAATTATCGACCAGGGAAACTCGTAAGCTTTTGATGATGCCAGCAATATATATGCAGGAGCAGGCAACTAATTCTATGTCTAGTGAAATTATTTGCGATTCAATATAATATGCAAGGGAAGAGGCTCCTAATTAAGGAGATCCTGGTTGTACTTCCCTACAGTATCATAGAGAAATCATTATAAAACTCGAAACTTGAAATGCAAACAAGAGAATGAACTTTAATTGTTGTTCAGATTCAAAGAGAGAGAAAGAATAACTTAGTCTCTTGATTGTCCTCTCATGTATTAATCCAAACTAAACTAAGATTCATCCATAAGCGTAGAAAATGAAATAACTTGAAAGCAAAAGGATGAATTTCAATTATCATACGAATCAAATAGAGAGAGAGCCTAACTTAGACTCTTGGTTATCCTCTCATATTCTGATAAGATTCTAATATAAAACTCATTCATCAATAAAATCCTCAAACATCAAACATCTAAGCAATTAAATAAAATAAGATCTAATATGAAATAACATGTTCCTTTGATCCTTCTAGAGTGAGCTCAATTCTCCTAAGAACAAAGTGACAAGCTATTCCATATACTACATTAAGGTAACTTCTATCTAAACCTACATAATGGAAATATATGTAAAACTTATATCTAAAACTACATAATAGAAACATATATAAAACAAAGCTTTATTCTATTCCATCATAAGTTGGATACAATGCTCTAAGAGTCCTTCCCCTTGGAATGGAGGAGGTACTCCTATTTATACAAAAACTATGATAACAACCTCATAAACGTAGACCCACTATTCTCTACTTTGACCCACATATTTCTCAACCAATGGTGACACATAACCCTATCATCCATGATCTCCTCCATGAGGTCCATGATTTTCTCCATGAGATCATGATCTTTTCCATGAGGCTTATCTTATCAAATTCGAATTTTATCATTCAAGGCCACATAAAGATGCCCTGGAAGCTTCGTTTGTACCTACACATGTCAACAAACTCATTCTAATTGTTAGGTATAAGTATAAGCATATTATTTTCTAATTTTTAGCCATAAATCCACTTAAAAATGTTAAGAATTAATAAACTTTGGAAAAGCATAGTTATGACCCAATAATGAGGTAAATGTAATGATGTGGAGGTGGAATGGAGGTGACATGAAGGTAGAATGTGAAGATCTTGGTGAATAATGGAGTGAAAATAAGGACTATTTTGAGGCCCAACATACCCCCAAACTGAAGATATTGCATGTCCTCATGCAATCTATTACATTACTTTTTGGTACTTGAGCTCTGGATTAAACTCTGCATGATATCAGTTACTTAACTTTTGCAAAGCATTATTTTGATGAACTACAACTTGGTTGGTTCTTGTGTTTCAACCATATTTTGTTTGTTGCGTTCAATGTATGATCCTTGCATATTGATAATGTGATTTTTATTACAGAGTATTTTTGTTGGAATGCATCATGGTTGGTTCTTGTGTAACAACCATGATTGTTTTGGCATCCAATTAACTTTTAAATACTTTTGACAAAGCTATATGTATGCTCATGTAATAGTGAATATATTCTGAAGGTAAGTGGGTTTTAGAATGTGATATATGAATGTGACAAAGCATGTAAGTAAATGTATCATTCCCCTTTAAACGGATGGTTTGGGCAGTTATGTGAAATGGGGAAAGGAAAGGGAAAGGAAGTGAAGTTTTTCCAAAACTCATTATTCTAACTTTTCAAGGAATTTAATGGTTAAAAGTTAGAAAATATCTACCTTAACTTACCCTTCCAAAAATAGATGAGAGTTGTGCACGTGCGGCTGCAAAAACTGTTGTTCGTAGTCTTCTTTACATGGTTGGGAAAATGGTGGATGAAATCAAGAATAGTGAATCTTTTATTGTTGTTGCATCTGCTGTTGAATCTGTTGTTGGATCTTCTGCTGAATGTTCGGAATCTGCTGCTAAATGCGGCTGAAAATGTATAAGGCTTGGAAGGTATACAAAATATAGAAGTTACATTTCTCTCCCAACCTTATTGATTGACTTGTCCTCAATTCAATAAAAAGAAATGAAAAACTGAAAAATAATGAATGGAATTTGGCTTCATCTGCTACAAAGTATGGGTCTTCAAGTGTTCAACGCTCGTTGGCACAAATCTTACTATGTGATTAAATGTGTCGATGTCGAACATAGCAAGAAGTTGTTGACTTAGTGGCCGTTAATGAATGCCCCTAGCCAACACAAGAGCTCCCACCATTGATTCCAATGGGAGTCAGGATGCCTAACACATCTTTGTAGGTATGAATAAATTTGTCATGGTCAAGTCACCTACAAGATCCAACGAACAAGGGATATTAATGTACTCCCATTGTTCATTGGCAAGAGTACTTGCCATTAAGGCATGCAAGCCTCTAGGTGTTCTTTCAATGATACTTAGACTCTAGGACTTTGACTCAAGCAGGGTTTTATTGGCAGAAATGAAGGGGATTGGTAATGAAAAGGAAAATGGATGGATGTAAGGAAATGCATGATGTATGAATAAGAACTCCTGCTATGAAAAATGGATATGGGAATTTCATGTTTAGAGATCATGGAGGATAGGGTTATGTGTCACCATTGGTTGAGAAATATGTGGGTCAAAGGAGAGAATAGTGGGTCTACATTTATGAGGTTGTTATCATAGTTTTTGTATAAATAGGAGTACCTCCTCCATTCCAAGGGGAGGACTCTTAGAGCATTGTATCCAACTTATGATGGAATAGAATAGAGCTTTGTTTTACATATATTTTCATTATGTAGTTTTAGATATAAGTTTTACATATATTTCCATTATGTAGTTTTAGATAGAAGTTACCTTAATGTAGTATATGGAATGGCTTGTCAATTTGTTCTTAGCAGAATTGAGCTCACTCTAGAAGGAGCAAAGGAACATGCTATTTCATATTAGATCTTATTTCATTTAATTGCTTAGATGTTTGATGTTTGAGGATTTGATTGATGAATGAGTTTAAATCAGAGTCTTATCAACATATGAGAGGACAACCAAGAGTCTAAGTTAGGCTCTCTCTCTCTATTTGATTTGTATGATAATTGGAATTCATCTTTTTGCTTTTATGTTTCAAGTTATTTCATTTAGTTTATGCTTATGGATGAATCTTAGTTTAGTTTGGATTAGTACATGAGAGGAAAATCAAGAGACTAAGTTAGTCTCTCTCTCCCTGAATATGAACAACAATTAAAGTTCATTCTCTTGTTTTCATTTCAAGTTTCTAGTTTTATGGTTTCTCTATGATACTGTAGGGAAGGACAACCAGGATCTCCTTAGTTAGGAGCCTCTTCCCTTGCATATTATATTGAATCGTAAATAATTTCACTAGACATAGAATTAGTTGCCTACTCCTGCATATATATTGCTGGCATCATCAAAAGCTTGCGAGTTTCCCTGGTCGATAATTTAATGCAGCAATTTAAGCCCAATAAATTTCCCAACAATTTGCCGCCGTTGCCGGGGATGGTGCTAAGGGATTAGGCATTAGGAATTTAATTCAGTACTAGTATTTTTCTTTAGAAAAAATAATTTTTGAAACCTGGTGACAGCAGGATCTTCACAAAGGAGTTTAAGTTTGAGTTTTCTAATGTTTCAGTGTTTATCTAGTTTTAAATTCAATCCTTTTTGAAACCCCCCTCGCATGAATAAAAACGAATCAATCGATTAGTATGCTCTCTTCCTGCGCTTCGTACAATCAGGAAGATCATAAAATCTATTGATTTCGTTCAAATAAAAATACTCTTGCTGGAGAACTAATTTGCAAAACGACAATAAAGAATTTTGTGAATGAAAAAAAAACATATTTAAATTTTTAGATGCAATTTAGGTGTTTAAAAAAAAAAAAAAAAACAAAAAACAAAAACAAAAGTAATTGTTTGGCCAACTGGTTGAAACTAGCATCCAGCTCAATCATTGCAATACATCTCAAAATCCTGTCGGGTAATGCTTTCAGTTTGTTTGCAGAAACAGTAGCAAGAAACTGAGATTTCGCAACATCCGCTGCTTCAGTTCGCACTTTTAATTTCTCCATCTTGCGAAAATCATCCTCCACTTTGGCAATGTGGTTTACTGTTGCATATAATATGTGCCCAATCAATAAAGAAATCACAAATACACCGATGGAGGTGGTAATTGCTGACCATGGAATAAGAGGCTTCTGTTGAAACCTGCAGCGCATCTCATGCTTTCGGAATGGATCTCCAAAATCAAGGGCACTGACATGTGATGTGCCGTTCTCTCTAACTTTGGGTCCATACATTATCAATGGCATTGATTTGTTGGTAATATCATATACGTTTACCACAATAGCTTGATTTCCAGGCAATTGCCGGAGTAAATTCTCCACCAATGATTCCACATCAAAGGCTCCACCCAAGTATCCTGCAGTTGCTTTAATTCGCTCCTCTTCTGTAGCATCCAGAGAAAGATCAGTATCATAGACTGCAAATGTCAACTCAACCCCAAGGCGATTTGACTCCAAAAGTTTGAAGGGACTTTGTTAATGGTACTAAATACCATCGAGTTGTGCAGGATTTTGAATTGAAAAAACTACATACGGTCTATAACTTGGCGTTGTCCTTGTGTTTCTCTGCAAGGATATATAAGGAAGGTACTGAGCATGGCTGATTGAACTTTGCAACCGTTAGCTTCGATCCATTTTCATTATTGTCCAGGGCCACCCCCAATGTTTGCATATGTAGCTTCCTGTTGTATGCTTTTCCCATCATGGACAATTTGGAAAATACTTCCAGTAACAATCCATTGCAGGGTGAGCAATAAAGATTTTTACGTACTTGTTCGAACATAGATTGTTTATCGATACGTAACAGTTCTTGCTGAGCAGAAGACAGGAGCTTACAGTGCAAGGTATCTTAGCGGCGACAGCTGCAGTAGCTGCTGCCATGGATGTATGTGCAGCTGCCGCTTCTGCTTCAACTGCACCAAGATTAGGTTGTTGGTCCCTTTCTTCATCTGCGATATTCATGCCAACATCTTCACTAACAAACATTTCATTTACTTCATCACCTACAAACATTCCAGATATGCCAGTCCCTGCCTGTGCATTGAGTCGAGAACGCGAGCAATGGCGCCCACCCGACCTCCCAGCTCTCCATTTGGTAGTGCAGACAGAATACATAAGGTGGAAAACCTCTCTCGTAGATCCCAACTACAAGAAGTTGAGTTGGAACGAACTGTAAAGCAACTAAAGGAGGCCATTGCAATAGCTGGAAAAAAAACTCCCAAATGTAAGGCTGCAAAGGAGGTCATTATATCTCTCACCGCACCGCTAAAGGACATGGCATAAAAGATTACTTGGAGGAGCATATCGGTACAATAAACCAGGTTCTATGATTTAGAATACTCACAACAGCAATACTTCCTCAAATGCCCATTTCATGCAGCCCATGGACTCTGATTCCATTTCATTCGCTGAGATAAGACAAATGTTCTATCCATCCAAAATCTTCAGGAGCGTTGTCATCCGTTTTGCTCTGCATTTCTTTTGGTTTGTTTGGTATTTTTAGGGTTCTCTTGTTTTTATTTATTTTGTTTTGATTTCTTCAATATTTGTTGTAATCTATTAATGTTTGTTATTATAACTAATATATTGATATATTAATATATTAATTTATTATTATATTTGTATTGTATATATTTGTATTTGTGTGTATTTTCATTGTAAATATTTATATTTGTTTTTATTTTATTTAATTATTAATTAATGTTTGATATAAAAATATTTATTAATATATTAATATGTTTTATAACTGCATTAATTAATATAGTTATAATTTCTTGTTATTTGATTATCGTTACGTTGGTTATTGATTGTTTTTTATTTTTAATTTTTATTATGTGGTTATAATATATGATTGTCTTAATACACTGTTAAAAAAAACTAAGTGTTTTGTGATTGTTTTTGAAACAAAACTTTGGAGGCATGAAAATTGAGAAAATCAGGGGAATTACAAGAACAAGATGAAAAACTTTGGAGGCATGAAAATTGAGAAAATCATGAGAACATGATGAAAGAAAAAATAATTAAAAAATAAAAAATAAAAAAACACAAATTTTCACAAAATTCACACAGGCTTGAAAATAAAGAATGGAACATTTGGAAGCATAATTTAAAAGAACATTTGGTGGATTATTTAAATGCTGACTAACTTGTTTAGAGTTGGCAAATTGATATTGTTGAATGCTTTTATAACATACTAATCTGCAGGACACAACAAAGCTATGATGCCAAACTTTTCGCCATGCACAGAAGTCAACTGACACAAACAGGGAGTATTACTTTTCATGGTTACTTTCAAAAATGGATTGATATTAATATCATGATTAAGTCAATTTCAACACTTTGTTTGTCCTTAATTTCTTTTCTTTGGTATGAAATTTTTGCGTAAGAATCATGAAGAAACTGGCCATTTCTTCTAGAGCACACTTATGTTTTATTTGTACCAATTTTTTTTACAGCTTATAGGATAATCAAGTGATCATAAGGAGATTACATTGTGACGAAAATTGGTCTTCCAAAGACTAAGTCATGACAGATTCTAAAGACAAATCCAACTCTACAACCACTCCTTTGCAACTCCCTTTTTGCAAAAGATTTTGAATTCCACCAATTGTTAAACCATAAAACATGACCTTTCCATATCCATTTTTCACAGCAAGAGTTCTTATTCATACATCATGCATTTCCTTACATCCATCCATTTTCCTTGTCATTACAATTCCCCTTCATTTCCGCCAATAACACCCTACTTGAGTCAAAGTCCTAGAGTCTAAGCATCATTGAAAAAACACCTAGAGGCTTGCATGCCTTAATGGCAAGTACTCTTGCCAATGAACAATGGGAGTACGTTAATATCTCTTGTTCAATGGATCTTGTAGGTGACTCGACCACGACACATTTATTCGTACCTACCAAGATGTGTTAGGCATCCTGACTCCATTGGAATCAATGGTGGGAGCTCTTGTGTTGGCTAGGGGCATTCATTAACGGCCACTAAGTCAACAACTTCTTGCTATGTTCGACATCGACACATTTAATCACATAGTAAGATTTGTGCCAACGAGCGTTGAAGACTTGAAGACCCATATATTGTAGCAGATGGAGCGAATTTCCATTCATTGTTTTTTTTTTTTTTTTGTCATTTCCTTTTATTGACTTGAGGACAAGTCAATAAATAAGGCTAGGAGAGAAATGTAACTTCTATATTTTGTATACCTTCCAAGACTTATACATTTTCAGCCGCATTTAGCAGCAGATTCCGAACATTCAGCACAAGATCCAACAACAGATTCAACAGCAGATGCAGCAACAATAAAAGATTCACTTTTTTTTTATTTCATCCACCATTTTCCCAACCAAGGAAAGAAGACTACGAACAACAGTTTTTGCAGCAACACATGCACGACTCTCATCTATTTTTGGAAGGGTAAGTTAAGGTATGATATTTTCTAACTTTTAACCATTAAATTCCTTGAAAAGTTAGAATAATAATTTTTGGAAAAACTTCACTTCCCTTTCCCTTCCTTTCCCCATTTCACATAACTGCCCAAACCATCCGTTTAAGGGGAAGGATACATTTACATACATGCTTTGTCACATTCATATAACATCCACATTCATATATCACATTATAAAACCCACTTACCTTCAAAATATATTCACTATTACATGAGCATACAAATGGCTTTGTCAAAAGTATTTAAAAGTTAATTGGATGCCAAAACAATCATGGTTGTTACACAAGAACCA
>APFE030980859.1:2333-30321 GCA_000404065.3 Pinus taeda
CTAAATAAACCAAGCTGCAATTAAATGATGTTTTGGTCCCATAAAAGTTAGTGAATTATGATAAATAGAACCATTAATAGATTAGCAACTTGATAAAGTAAACTAAGTAAGGAACTAACTAAGCAAGGAAACTAATAAAAATCAGAGCGAAAGTAAGCAGTTTAGATAAGACAACTTCAGATGCCACTAGTGTTAAAAAGAAGAAAAAGCACACTGTCCCGGGCTCCTAATCAAAGCTGTAAAAACACACTGATTAGTCATGAAAAGTACAGAAACGTAAAGCAACATAATTCAAAACTGTACATTAATATACATGATCAATTAAAGAAAAAGAAATGCAGGAAAGTAAATTCAAAAGGCTACTATACAATGGTTGTAGCAGACAGGGGCCCTCCATCCACTTCAACCAATTAAAAGATCAGCTACGCAGATAGAAACAGAACTGTCTTCTTGGAATTAAATCAACTCATAATAAAACACAGTGGAGAGCGTAAACGCTTTATAAAAGAGTCTTTAAACAAAGTTTACAACAGCAAAATATTAACTTCCAAAAGCTAACTAATCAGCGTGTAGAAACGCTTTATTTATAGCAAGAACATCAACTGTTCTATGCGTAAACTAAGCTAACTAACACCTAGGAAAAAGACACGTTCAGCAGCACCGTGCATGGATCTAGGGAACTGTCATCATGGTTTAATAAATCCGCTGTTGGATTCTTGTCCCCTGCAGTCTTTATGGCTAAAGAAGAGGCCAGCTATGACTTACGTGCTCCAACTGAACACGCATAGCCATGCCACCGTTTGCAACCTTGCCGTTTGACCAGAGCTACCTCCACATTGACCAGGGGTGTAGACGGCCAGTTTGGCTGAGCTGATAGCACACGCACCATGTACACAGCCATACAAACTTGCCCATGTGGCTCTTTTCTCTGGGGGACACCTGGATCATAGCAAACAAGAAAATGGCCGCGGAATCTGGGATCGACTGCGGAAATTCTGTATTAGCTGCGGAATTGCAGCACTTGAACCAAAAAATCTAAATCAACAGTCAATCATTAGCACAAATAGCAAATCATGTTAAAAAGTCCTATAATGCAATGAATTGAACAAGTTGATGAAGGAAATGATGACAAAAGAAGGAAATGAGTAGGAAAAGGCTGTTGGGAGGATGGGTAAATGAGTGCAGTTTTGAGGCTCAACACTTGGTTTACAGAACATCTCATGGGAGGATTTAATTTCACATGAGGTCTTTACAAGTCCTCAAGTACCCCCAACATTTTTTCATGAGGCAAGAGGGCCTTCACATCAGTAGGAGCTTCATGAGACACAAACCACTAGTGTGCTAGTGTTTGTCACTTACCAAAAGGGAACTAGAAGGTTGTTTGCAGCAACAAAATGAGTACTATCTCCACTCGGGGTGGAAGGAGTCTCATTTCCTCCATCAGCAGAGCAAGTATAGGACAATGGAAAGTAGCCATTACATGATGAGGGGCCTTCAAGAGGACAAGAGATAGATTTCATTCTTATTCAGGATGATGACACTGATTTGGGCTGACAAAGCTTAAAGCTTAAAGAGATCATTCGGGAGCAGCAAGAGGAAATTCATGGTTTGTCTCTAAACCTGGAAAGAGCCAAATATGATAATCAAATATCTGGAGCAAATAAACAAACAGCTAGAGGATTAGCAAACCATTATGGAGCTACAAAACATACGAGAAAACCAGCATGCTGCCAAGAGGAGGAAAATCAAGCTGACACCACTTGAACAAGAAATTGATGCTGATCGTGAATCTTGGCTTGAGAGGGAAAATATGCATTTGGAAAAGATTCTAGAGAATTCCAACAGAGAGAAAAATATGTTGAGGCACATGGCCTACCACTACTTGGCGAGAAACAAGGTGTGCAAAGCAAGAATCAGGATTTTGAAATCCAAGATGAGGAAAACATCAAGGAAAAGAAAAGAGCAAGAGAGACACCAAATATTGGCTGAGGATTCCTTGGTCCAACATAGCACTTAATGAAGCACATTCAGCCCAAATTTCGAGAAATTTGGGACAATTTTTGCAAATTTGAAATTTTTGGCCTAAAAAACAGGTTTTTCTGCATAATGGGCTGTGCCACTTGGTGCGTGCTTTTGCTAGAGACCTCCTTTTGAGGAAAACTCAACATTTTTGGATTTTTCATGGATAAATATGAATTCCCTCACATGGGAAAGGAATTTTGACAGGTTTTGAGCTTCCAGAAAGGTCAAAATCACCTCAAAAATGACCTTTCTACCACTTTTTCGACACACAGGAAGCAGTGTTGGGAGAACTCAGTTTTGGAGGGGAAAAGTGAAGCCAAATTTAGAAATTCCACTTGTTCTAGAAAGTAGACAGGTAGGCCTTTCCAACAAACCCACTTAGAGAAAATTTTATGCATGGGAAGGCCTCCAAAATCAGCTGCAAAAGGCGGTATGCATAGGGAAATCAGTGCAGTGCATAGGATGAAATTTGCTAATTTTGGCCAAAAACTCTGTTTTTCACCTAGTTTCTTCGCAGTTTGACTTTTTTCTTTCTAATATTTGAACTCATGATGTAATTTAATGTGACTTGATGGATTTTGATGTAGTTATGATAAATTTTCTCTCATAGAGGTAGATTCATCCATGAAAAGGTAGTTTGCAACTGAATGAATAAGTTCCCTAGTTTTTAGAGGCAAGCTATTCCACTGCCTAATTTTTAGTTCTTAGTTTAGACTTTGTTGGAATAGCTCCTAAAATTATGAGCTCAACCCCTAAAGGCTAGGATGAGTTGTCTATTTCCTATATCTACTTGTTTTTCAGTCATTAGCAAAGGTTGGACTTTTGGGAAATCTTGGAGCTTTATTGTATACTCATTTTAGCAGTTTAGCAAAGGAATGGACAAGGGTTTGCAGCACTTTATGGGATTCTTGTGGCAACCTGATTTGGTATTATGTTTCCTTTTGTAATTGCAAGTTTACATGTGTTTTATGTATGTCATTATCTCTCTCTATGCATCTTAACTAAATGAAACAAGGATAAAGGTAGAATTCATTGATTTGTAGTGGTCTACCTAGGGTTTTGTTGAGTTATTTATGTTTTCAGCTATTTGAAGAGGATCCCTGAGACTTTCATGCCCTATTCAACTCCTCACCAGTCTAAAATATCTCCATCTCACTCAATTTGAAGTACCAAACCATTTTCCTACCTCGCCCCATAGAGATCTCTGCAAAACTGAGCCTCATTCCTCGGACCCAAATCTACCTTTCACATTTGAGGCAAAAAACATCATCAAATTCAAATAATAATCTTCTGAACACATACCTAGCCTAAGATCAGTATTCACATCAATCATCTCAAGCCTCATTGATCATATTTTGCTGAGATTGACAAGGAGAGAGCCCTCTCCCGACCTGGTAGGGATAGCTACTAGGTTAAGCTTGGTTGGATGTTACCCTAGATCCTACTTTTCTCAGCTTGAGGTAGATTTAGGCACTAACAATCCCAATATGAAATAATCGCCTTTGCAACTAGCTCTAGGGAATGGCTCCCATCAACCATGTGACCAGGGGCAAAGAGTGAACATCCCAAACTCCAAATTTTGAGTAAAGCGTAGAACTTATACCCAAGTTACTTCCAATAGGTTTGAGCTCTTCATCCCCTTCCAAATGAAAAGAAAAAAAAACTTTTCATTTTACTACGAAATATTTAAACCTCGTCATCTCTATCACTTATACAACATAGAGGTCACATGTTGGTTTTCCTTTGGCGAATTACCAAGCCTTCAAATCCTACCAACATACAAGTTTCACTTCACTATTATAGTATATGTAGCGATTCAACATGATAGGCTTCATGAAATAGTAGATAAATACAAGCATTACATATAAAGCTCATGACTTAATTGAGGAAGATACAACAAAAAATAATAGTAGATAACAAAAGTATGAGGCCTCTATTGCATACAAAATTCTTATGTATAAAAGTAATGCATATCAACATTTACGTAGATTGAACATTATGTTGTATCTTTGAGATGATAATGGTCAACTATCATGCCAGAGAATCTAAGATAATTGTTTTGGGGATTTTGTTTTAATTTGGAGGACCAATGTATGAAACAGATGTAACACTGTAATTCCTAACCTTGTGAATAATATTAATATCAAAGCAGAGGGTTGCTATAAAATTTCACACAGTGATATACCTTTTATGGCAGCAAGAAGAAACATAGAAATAATATGATTATCACAGTTTTCAAATTGAAAATTAAATAGTCATAAGTATGAAAACCTTTAAACCATGTTCAAAAGGTTTAAAAGAATATGCTTAAGCTTACAAAATATGATGATGATTTATTGATTCAGAGGGAATTAATTAAACAAATAGTTCATTAATTCATTCTCTTTATCCATTATCACTTCAGGAGCTTATAGGAATAGATTGAAACCTAATTATTCCTACCTAGTTATCTTTGTAAGACATATGTTGGCTTATTGGGCCCTGACCCAGGTTCGAAAGAGTTTTTAGCCAAACAAATCCCGTACTACCGGCCCTTTTTACAACAATCCGTGGGGCGCGGACTGAAGTCTCACTCGAGGCAGTATGGGAGGGTGTTGGAACCATGTTTCCACACCCTAGGGAAGTCTTGATGAGGTCTGGATGGCTCGCAACTCAATCTATGAACTTATGCTATTCCGTGCAACAGTTTGGTCTCCACGAAGGGGTGCTTCTTAGATCCTTAGTCTTATTGTACTTATTATAGATCTAATTTATTCTTTAAGGTCTTTAAGCAAACATTTAAAAGTTAAACCCAGTGTGCATGATTATAAATCTTAAATATACTTCATAAAATCCTAACATAAGCATAAACATTCAGATTTGTGGTCAGATACACAATAATTCAGAAACACTTATCTTTGTTAATCTTCCGCTCAGTACAATACAATTCCACCCTATGCACACAACTGCAAGGGTCAGCGCACACAACTATGGACTCTACTAGGCCTCTACGCACACAGCTGCAGAGCCTACTCTAACCTCTTCCCACGACTCAGAGTTACAGACTTAGATCACCCTTGCTTCATAAACCCATGCGCTTTAGATCTTTGACCAAGATATCATCAAGAACTGCCCTCTAAACCTAGATCCTTACTCTATTTATACATTTCCATGGTCTTCGAACCATGGGAAAGCTGACACATTCTAGATTAATCTCTAATATTTTATGGCAGACTACCGTTGGACCTAACCCATTACAATTCGCTCTCCACACACTTCATGGAGCCTTTACCATACTTTTACCCCACAATTGCGAGCTTTGAGACCCAAAATCCTTACGCTGGGGGTTCGCTGCCCAACAAGCGCCCAACACAATCGTCGTGACTCATCCCGAGTCACTCGGTGGGTGCAGTGATCTTTGCGCAGAGGTTATTAAGCAACTTCTGCACTTCACTTACTTCTGCAACACATTCTTCCACCATCTGTTGTACTTGTTGCGCTCGGGCCTCTAACACATCATTATCATTGTTTTTATAAGACCGTGTGAATTAAAAATCAACCCTTCCCTCCACTTCTGAGTCATTAACATCTTCCAGGTTGCAGATCTTTTCATATCTAATTTTGAGTGCTTGTCTTAATGGCCCACCGCCTACTCCTCTCGGCTGTAAATCAAACTTCTTGTCATGAATAGTGTTTTCAATGGTCACCTCCCAACTTCTCCACATGGTAATGCAACCTCTTATTCGCAAACGTGATTGGGATGACCTACTGGTTTTGCACAAAACATCTCTTCCACGTAGCTCTTATGTAGACTTGTTTATAGTCCCATGCCTTCTTTCAACTGCTTGAAGCGCTGAGAATGGGCCTCCTATAGATAGTTAGGTGGTCACACCCCCTGTGCAAGGCTTCCATTTTCCTGCTAGCCTCGGCTATGGGCACCCTTCGTGTAACTTTGCATCTAGTAGTGCATCGTGTTCTGTGCTCCTTCATTTAGTAGGGTGCGGTTGCAACCACGATAGCAGGGTCGCAACTCACTCTAGTATCGTAGGAGAGCTAGCCAAGTCAAGGTCCCTTATTCTCAGGTTCGTGCAACTCGTTTGTGTGACTTCACTTTTTATTTTTCTGATTTCTTTGTCCAAACTCACACTTTTCCTCCTTAGCCTTACCCATTCTTCATCAATTTCGAGAAGTCTCAAGCTGTCGCGCCAAACAGCTTCATGCAATTGCCAAATTTCTTTGGCTAGGTTAGTCCGAACTGTAGGGGTGGTGTGCGAGGAAATTCTCTCCACCTTCCTGGTTTCATATGATCTGAGCACAGATGGTGTTACCAGGAATAATGTCCACTTGGATGCTGCTATTCCCACTAAGACTGGTAGCTATCTTAGAAACAAACAAGTAAAGTCTACTTTTGCTTTCCTTTATGAAAATAGATAGGAGTAGAACAAAGGAGACCAACCTTAGTCTTGCACTTGATTTCCTCTCCTTCCTGATAGAGCTTTGCCATTTCTTCTTTGTCTGCCCAGCTTCAAAGAGCACCTGTGGAATCACAACAACATACTACTATTGAAGAACAAAGATCTATATTGATAAATAACACAGGACCAGATGTGTGTTAACCATACAAATGTATATATAATGAAACATACAAGAATATGGAGGAAAACTTGAATAGCTTTATTAAGATGAAAATTAACAAGAGGATTACAACCATATGTTCTGACCCAGCATCATCCTCCAGTAAGAAGGCCCTTCTTCACCTCAAGTAAAGCTTAGATCACCCAACACTATGAAATTACACCAGAAAACCAACAGTACTTCTATATAAGATACAAAATTCCAGCGTCTGGATCTCTGTGATGAGGGATCCACATATAGATGATTATAGGGAGGTGAGTAATCTTCTGGGATCTTGATTAGTGTCCTCTTTCTGATAGTTCCTGCTTCCACTTGGAAAATGATGATCTCTTACTCATCCCTGGTCGAAAAGAGAGAGGCAAGTGTCAGAGGGGAAGCTTTTGGAAGATTCCATGATCTTCCACCTTGCATTTTGTCCCTGCCATTTTTCCATTCCCGACCATCGACCCCTACAGAGGAGCAATTCAGTATGCATCGCACCTTGTACACTGGGAAGGCGATATGCATCGCACCCTCTGCACTGGGCTTTCAGTATGGTCCAATTTTGACCATTTATGAGCAGTTTTCAGTGGAGAACTTCTGGGAGATGATGTAATCAGCTGACCTTATTCCTTTAGGTAGTGAAGCAAGACTTTTAGGGACTTAGGAGCCCTCAGTTTATGGACATTTATGATTGGGGTTGAAGTGCCCAAAAATGTCTATAACACATGTCCAAGTTGCTTTCAACTTGGTTGCTCGAATTAGTGGCCATGAGATTCTTCTTCTTATTATATTTCTTCTTATTCTTCAGGTTTAGCTTTGGATGCAACTTCCAAAAATTCTCCTCTGTATGGCCATCAATGTTGTAGTGGTTGTAGTAGTTGCTAGGATCTTTGCATTGGTGCGTTGTGGCTACATTTTTTAATCCTTTCCCCGTTTTTGCTTCTTCTTCCCCTCCTTAGAAGATTCATGTTTCTCATTCTGCTTCAATCCACTTGATTGTGCTCTTTTTAGGCCTATGTTCTCTAGGTACTGTGCCTATACACAAGCTTCGTCCACCGATTTGGGCTTGAACAACATCACTTTCTCATGCAAATGGTGGTGCAGTCCCCCCAAATACTTGAGGAGTAAATTTAGGTTCTTTGGAGAGATACCCAACATTATAGCCATATTTCTGAATTCTGTGGTGTACTCTTGCACGCTTTGGCCCGACTTTTGCCTGAAGTAATGCCACCGGATCCATTGGTCCTCCATGAACCCAATGGGATAAAACTATGACTTAATGAGGGTTTTGAAATCCTCCCACTTAGTCACTGGAGGTTCTCCCTCCAACCTTAGGGCTTCTATGTGGCTCTTGTACCAAGTCAGTGCATGACCCTCTAATTTCAGCCACGCATATGCGATATTTTTCCCTTCCTTGATCTGATGGACGCTGAAATAAACTTCAAGTTGTTGCAACCAATGGTTCAGCTTCAAAGCGTCGATCTCATCGTGGTATAAATTGATGTCAACTTTTTCTTCCATTTTGAATAGGGATTGATTGATGACCCTTGAACTGGGTTGATCTTTTCTGGGTTCTTTCTTCTGTTGGTTCTCTATGTCTTCCTGATCTCTCGATCCCCCTTTTGATTTTTCCTATGCATTAAAACACCCATCTTCTCCAAATATCCCCAGATTATTTCTTAAGGCTTCCATGAGGAGGTTTACATTGCGGTTTATATCCGCGACTTGTTGTTGAAGCCACAAAAACCTCACCTCTGTAGGATCACAAGGTTCGTTTACAGATCCATCGGCCATGATTAGGGTTTTACAATTTTCTACCCTGCTGACCTAGATCCCCTGCAAATATCCACAAATACGCAAAGAAACCTACTCTGATACCAAATGATCTGTAAACTTTCATGGATATTTCACTGGACAGTTCATCACAACATATTTGATAATAATATATTAAAAATCTAAGATTCTACACTATTACAATTTTATTTAATATCTAGATCTGTAGATTTTACTATAATTAGTGCATGCATGTAAATGGAAATTATGCAGAAAATTAGAGAACAAAAAAATAATCTCACACACACATAAGACACAAGATATGCTCTTTGGGAAACATTTTTGGGAGAAAACCCATCTGGAAGGTGAGGTTGCTTCGCTCTCTTTCTCTATCTGGAAATATGGCTACAGGTACAAAGAAGTAATGTTTGTGGATTGTGGGCTGCTACAATGAAAAAATCCTTTCTATGTGCTCCACCTCCTATCTCTCTTGGCCAACTTTGCTCAGCTATGGAACAAAATACTCTCAAAAGAATGGAATGTCTCTTCCTCCTAATGGCCCAGTTATAACACAACCTGATAGCTTATGAGTGGTTATGTTTGACTACATCAACTCTTAAATAAAGTTACAAACTAGACTCTTCTAGAGTATTTTACATAAAAAAACACGTTTCTAGCCCCTTTTCCATAAATAATGGGGGCTAATGCGGCATCCTCCCGAACTATAGGTTTGAAAACAGGAAGGTCAACTTATGAGTGGCATAACTTTTGCATAAGGACTCTGATTGACACACTTATTGCGCCGTTGGAAAGGTCTATGCGTTTATAATAGAATGAAATGGTGCTACAATAAAGTGGAAAAGTCTTACCCCCAAAAAACATTATTTGATGCCTCAAAACGCTCTTGGAAGGTTTCATACCCAGTTTCGCCAAACTGGGTCCCGCTAGTAAAAACGATCCCGTGAGATGATTCGTCCACATTTTCCACTACAAATACATTGTTATGGATGAAAAAAATATAATGATCCAATTTAGATCACATATTCCTTTTGTCCTCATCATGATTTTCATGGATTACCTTGTCACCACTGGGAAGTCTTTCTTCTAGTAACTTTGCCAAACCTTCCTTTAACCCTTCCATCTTGACATCCATCATTGCTTCCATGTCTTCTTTTAAACCATCCTTCAAATTGTTGATGTCCCTTTTTATTTTTATTTCCAAACCATCCATATTAAAATTCATCCCTTCTAATTCATTTTTGGTTACTCTTTGTGAGAGCGAAATTTGTTGCGCTTGGTCTCGTAATTTAGATATATCATGGTGCATTTATTCCTTTTCTTCATGCGTCATAGTAGATATTTCTGGTTTCTTACTAGGTGTGTCCATTTTTTTGTTTCAAGGAATTTTGGAATCAAACAATGATATCTATGCTTCACTATGCCCTTTAAATAACTTTAAACTAATTTTTCAAACAAAAGTTATGTAAATTTAAAAAAAAAAATACACACCTTTTTCCTTCTTTTTAGGAGCTCAATATTGAAATTGTTGTATCTTTGTAATTTTGTCTCTTAAAGGTCTGAAATTCTACCTCGTGGTATCCCTCTGAGTCTTCTTTCCAATGACATAAGTCAGATCAAAATTGGATTTTACAAGGTAAAATTATGCCCAATCTCCCACAATGACCTAATAATTGACTTGTTTTGTAGAGCAAACTTGTATGGAGTGCCACGTGTCAAGTGTTGTTTCTACCTTCAACCCTGAAAATGATACACAAAATACTATAGTCAGTGTAATTTCAACCATTTTTTGTGAAATTCAAATCTGATGCTTGGAGAGAGAGTTATGAATATTTTCCCTAGGTCACTTGTTTGAGATTGAATTTTGCAAACTTCAAAAACCCTAACTTCCTCGGATCATATGTCTGAAAATATATCAAACCAAGATCTGAAATTATTACACGAAGTTCACCAATATCTCAGATCCACATGGTTGTAATTTTAGCTTCTGAAGCCTTGCAGAAAAAAATTTATAGCGAAAATTCCAAGATGATCTGTTTGAAGAAGTGAAATCCTAGAATCCAAAGCTCCGATACCAAATGTTATGCAACCAACTCACAAAACAGAAGACAAGATAGATCAATGACTTAAAAATTATCCTCTTTGATGGGGAAAACTCCTTTAAATTACATAAATGAATAATTCTTGGATGATTCAAATGATAAGACCTCCTTGGCATATATAGCAGTATAAGGGGTCACAATATAATCAGAGCCTACATAACAATAATAATGTAAGGGCGCAACAATAACAATAGTGGGCTTCTATGGGGCAAAACAATAACCACATGGGGGATACATGGGCACAAAAATAAAAATGGGGGTTACACTAACAATAAAAATAAGGGGGATGCACTAGTATTATAGGGACCTAACATATCTTCAACTCATTCTTTTGATATTGATTTTGTTGTTTTCCTTTGTTTTTAATCATGTTGCTACTTACTTCTTGTACATGTCTTCTTGGAGTTGCTTTATCTTCTTTGATAACTTCCTTTCAGCTACTAATCTTCTTTTCTATCCTTTCATATTATTTGTTCTTTTTATCTAGCTCACTTGTAGTTAACACAATATCAGCCTCTAATCTTACACATTGTTCCTCTCTCTCCTTCAACCGATTATTCATTGCCTCTTCTATTCTTCTAGCTTCTTCTAACTGGGTCCTTAGGCTAACAATTTATTCCTTGAACTAATGCTCTCTTTCATCACATATCTATAATAGTTTCTTCTGATCTTTGTTTCCAATTTCAAATATTTCTATCTCAACCAATGCTAGTTGAAGCTTAAATTGGTTCTCATCTGTCTTTTCCTCGTGAGAATCAAGTACATTTACATTAGTAGAACAACTCTCATTAGAATGAACACTTTATCTCTGAGAGAAATTTTTCTTCTTCCTCTTTCTTTTCTCTTTTTCTCACTGTTGCTAATATTATCTCCTTCATGCATGAACTGCAACCTATCCCAGATTTATTTTGCAGATTCAAGATCAATCATTGTCTCAAGATCCATATTGTGAAGATTGTTATACATTACACATTTTTCTTGAGCATTTCATTGTTGTTCTTGAGTTGAGGGGGAATATTTACAATATTCATAACATACTAGCTTTCATACAATAGGTCCATAAGCTATCAGTTCTTAGTTTACTTTCTCTTTCCATTCGTGAAAGTTTGCACTACTAAGAACAGGTACATTTTGATAGTCCATGACTCAACCAAGTCTTCCTTCCATTTGTTATGCTGACATAGAAGGAACTTGTTCTGATACCAATTGTTGAAAACTTGACTAAACTAAGAAGGGGGTGGGGGATGAGGGGTGGATAAGTTTAATGCATTCATGGACCTCAAATTTTCTATTTACTTTTCCTTTAAATATTTGTTTGAACCATTAAATGAGTAGCATAACACCTTATGAACAACAAATTTGCAATATAAACATGTAACATGTAAAACACAGTTTAAAAGTTAGCACACAAATTCAACACATGTTGACACCATTATAAGTGGAAACCCATAAAGGGAGAAAACCATAAATTCATTTTTTTGTGACGTAAAGGAAAGCTCCTACTTCCTATATCACATCAACTTTTTGGAGGCTCAAAACTCTGTGCTATTTTGCAAACTACAACTTGTTGGGAAGTTTTTGTTACCACTTATATAAAAATTTTGCAAGCTACAACCCATAGGAGGCTCCTACCTCAATAGGATCCAACATGTTCTTTTTTGGGCTACAACCTCAAAGGTGACTACAATCCCTTAATACATAAAAATATAATGTGGTTGTTTACCTGGATAATAATTCTGCATACTTCCTTATGGGGCTCCAAATTAGACATACATTAAGACCCATCTGACCATCCTTCAACAGATTAAGCCTCTCTTTTTTCATTAGATGACATCTTTTTTACTTTAATATGCTCATTTGGAAGGTTTATGGATAATTGCATATTCGTGCTGAATATTATTTATTTTTGTAGAATATTGTGAGAATATTGGGTAGATTATGAAGATTTGGAGGAGGAGATAATTTAGGGACTTTCTCCATACTATAGGAGGATCAATATTGGATAACAAATCAACAAGATATCATGAAATCACACAAATTCTTGAGCTCCGTTGATTGAGCAAATCTAGGAATGTGTTCCTTGTCATTTAATGCAGATTCCTAGTGTTGGGAACCACTGTTGGAGGGATTTTTGAGGGGAAAGCTTCCTTCCTTCAAGGAGAATTCTTCCTCATCATTTTTTGTAAATACCAATTCGAATTTTCCTCTAGGGGTTGGTTTTCCTTAGTTTTTTGTGGAGAGAACTTGTATTTTTGCAGCTCCATTTTCCTTTCTAGCAAGGATGTACTTAGATTGATTCTGATGAAGATTGGTGCCATTTTTAGCTTCTAAAGATTAGTCTCTTTATAGTACTCTGAGTTTCCTTGGGCTTAGCCATCCCAGGAGCCTCAGAGTCCTCTTGTATATTTTTCTTTTTCTTCTTTTCACTTCTTATTCACATGCATCTCTTGTTCTTGATTTTCCTATTTTTGCATTTAGTATTGATTATTTCTTATTGTAGGATTGGCAAGTGAGTTCTTTTGCAGGATAAAAATCATGATTTCATACTTGGAACAACTTTGGAAGGTCATAATAATCATTGAGCTACTTGGATTAGTTTTCTTATTCACAAATCTACAATTTCTAGAAGTCCCTTGTAGCAAATAGTAGTAATTTTATGCTATTTTTTAGAACTTGCTAATGAGATTCATTTGATTTTATTTCACTTTCATTAGATAAGAAAAAAATTCAAGTTAATAACAAAATTTACCCATTGCATTTTCACTTGATTAGGTTAGTCATGTGATAGGTTAATTAGCTCACTAGTTCTCAAATTTCTAGATTTTAGACTAGTAATTTTCTGCTATTTTTTAGCACATGTTAACGGGGGTATTTTTGAGTGATTCCACTTGGAATGGAGACCTAATACATCCTATTCAATAAAAAAATTGTCCCATCCCATTTGTATTTGATTTACTTCATCATTCGGTGAATTATATCTTCTTGTAGCAAACCTATAACTTCTTATAACAAACGTTGTAACTTCCTGTAGCACTCCTCTAGCACGTGTAAGCTTGACCAAATATTCTCAACAAGCTTGGTTTTTGTCTCTTAGGGTTGAATCATAACCCCTAGGCTCTAAATCCATTATTGAGGAAGAATAAAACACCAATTAGGACATGCCTTTAAAAAAAATAGATTAGGCTTATTTAATTGAATTCATGCTCTTGGGATTTCAATTACAAATTGTTGTTCTTGCCTAGGATTAATCTCTTTTCAAAGTAACATTTCCATTTATGCAATTATCTTAGGATTTAATTCATTACATTCACTCCCTTAAATCATGACAGTGAAATAAGGACACATTGTATGATGCACATATAGTGTTGATACCTCTTAAGTTTGTATGAACCCCAGGTTGATAATTAAAGTTGGTAGCCTTGGGAATTGAAGCATTATTGTTTCCATATTGAGGATCACCACTTTTTTTCGACATTGTCGGGGAGGTGTCAGAGTATGCATTGTTTTCTTCCCTTTTGATATGAAGTCTAGATACTATCAGATTCAAATACAGAAAGAGGACCGGCATAAAACTGCTTCTATTTGTCCTGCTGGATTTTACCAATGGAAATTTGTTCCATTTGGTTTGAAAAACACCGCTGCATTCTTCCAACAAAGAATGGATTTCATTTTTGGCAAGTATGATTTCATTGTAACATATATTGATGACATTCTTATTCATAGTCCAGATGTAAAAACCCGTCTAGAGCATTTAGAGATTTTTCTAAAAGAAGTTCAGTAGCATGGCATAGTTTTATCAGAAAGAAAAATGTATTTATTTCAAGATAGTATTGATTTTCTAGGAATTCATGTAGTCAATGGTGAAATTCAGATGCAACCACATGTGTTGACTAAATTAACCCAATTTCCAGATGAATTGAAAGATAAGAAAACAGTTCAGAGGTTCTTAGGAGTCCTGAATTACATTCACAAGTACATCCCAAGATTGACAAAGAAAATAGCTCCAATCAGAAAACATCTCAAAGAGGGTTGGTCACTAGAAGCAACACCACCAGTTAAACCGCTGAAAGCAGAATGTCAGTAATTGCCAAAACTCCAACCACCAAGTGATGGTCTGCTTATACTCCAAACTGATGCTTCTTTAGAATTTTGGGCAGTCATTCTTTTTTAACAAAGGGAGAAAGGTGAAGAAAGACACTATGCCTATGCATCAGGTGAATTCACACCCAGCCAGAAGAGTTATTTCATAGCAGAAAAAGAAACACTGGCTATATTCAATGGGATACAAATGTTTGAGTTATACCTTACACCTGTGAAATTCTTAATAAGAACAGACTCCAAGAATTTCAAATATTTTTTATTTGCCAAGATATCAAGAAAAATTGCAAAAGGAAGAATTCTTGCATGGCATATTTGGTTCCAACAATTTGATTTTGAAGTCAAATGGATCCGAGGTAATTCAAATTATTTGACAAATTCATTAACCAGGGATATGAATAAAGCACTCATTACTTGTCTAGGTTCGTGTTTTACCATTCCAGGAAAAGGACCACGAGACAATAGTTTTTATACATTTGTTGATAGATTTAGATTGCTTGAAGGACATGCAAGCCATCTTGCAGAAGAAATCAAGAAATTTGTGGGAATGAGACTAAGAAGAAACACTTGGATCAGAAAATGCCAAGCCTGGAAATCCAAGAATGTAGGTATGTCTTTAGGCCTAGATGCTGAACTGGTGAAGGTATATCCTTTACCTAACATGAAAGTAAAGTTATTTTTCAGAAGTCTCTTAGATCTATGGTCTAGTGAATATACTGAAAAAATTATATGGATCCTAAAGATTTTAAAATTTTATCAACTTATTGGAGGAATTGATTTTGGTCTCAACATTCTTAGAGGAGCAAAAATTTTAGATCTTGAAGCCATTCATTTTAAGCCTGAAGTAAAGAAATACATTCTATCTCTAAAAATCCCAGACATTTTTGAGGAATTAGAAGCATCCTTTCTGCAAAGGTTTGATGAGAGTTATGCACCAAATGACACTTTTCCTCAATATGAAAATTTTGAAGGATTTGGTGACTAGGAGATAAAAGATGGTTTCTGTAGAAAAAAGCCAACCACTAGGATATCTCAGTGCATTCAAAGGACGTTGCAATATCTCAGAACTTTCTCATCTCCATGGGATTATCATAGTCTCAGACTAAGGGAAAGTATCACTCCTAATCCTTTTGCACAGGTTTTTAGTCACGAGCATATCAGAGAAATCTAGACCATTAATAATGACGAAATGATTAAGCAACATGATGGATGGTTCAATGAATTCAAAAATCTAAGGTTAACAGAAAAAATACAGATTCTACAAAAAATGGATGACTTACAAGGAGAGCCAAAGGCATTAAGATTCATAATTAATCAAAAGGCTTTGGTAACTATCAGCGTTATTTCAAGTAATTGGAATAACAATGTAATCCATATTATTAGTCTGATGATTACAAATAGAATCTGAACATCTATGATTTTTGAATTAGGTTGGCAAAACAAGGATTTTATGAGTGATAATTGCAGAGAATGGGTTCAACATGCAACTGAAAGTTCCACTGATATGATTCAAATTTTTAAATGGGAACTTTTAAATGGCATCGAATTGGCATTACAGAGGTCACCCATGATCAGAAATGTCTTTAAATATTCTTTCCTAGATATCGAGATCAGTCCTTTATCTTTCCTTACTAAGTGGGGAAAACAATTAGCTAGGCACACACCTCAGCAACAGGGTCTCCACCAAATAAAGACAAATTCAGAAAAGGGAGAATCATCAAGAGCATCATTAGGAGGGACAATAATTTTAGATGAAGATGCCAAAGGAAAAGGAAAAGCAAAAGAATCTACTTTATAGGATGAGCAGCCGGATGCCCAGGACCCAATAGATATCGATTGGGACGAAGAGTACTCTAAGTTGATTGAACATCACTACTAAAAGATGCTTGATGAGTCCAGGCCAGCACATGATTCTTCAGAAGAATTTGATTTTAATAATGACTATGATTCAGCTAGAAGTCTGACAGGACCACGGTAGAATCTTTTGTACATGTGTACCAGAAAATTTGAGTAGACACCATCGGCGAAAATATGCCGAAAGGACCCTCAATTATTTCTGCTTTTTCATTGTAGTTTACATGAGTAGAGTTAGAGAGAGTCTATAAAAAGATAGATCAAAAGATGTTCAAGACATCGCTTGATTGAGAACTCTGAGATCTCATGTTGTAAAAAGCCTTATGTATTTTGCTTGTTTTTATTAATATCGAAGCCTACTGGGCCGCCTGTCTGAGGACAATTTCTGTCATCCAAAATAGCCTGGAACTGTAAGGCGAAGGTGTTGAAGACCCGTGGATAGAGGTCATAGTTTCGCGCGCATGTTTGGTTGAGGAGAAGTAACCCATTCAAATTTGTTGCTTGAAAATCTTCGAAATTGATTAAAAGTAAGTATCTTATATAAAGGCTTTTGTTACATTGTATCTTTATGCTCAGTTTAGTAAATCTTGCTACAATGCTGCTACAGTTCTGCGCGCTCCATGCGCTATCCTGTCGCCTCTTAGTTTGTCGAACACCCCATTTTGGTATCGGAGCCAAAACCTGTTCCTGTTAGAAAATAATACATTCTATAGATAGAGTCTAAAGTTAGCTAGGTAGCCTTTGAAAAGTATTTGTTATACAAATACTTAGTAGATAAAAGCTGCTTTAGTCAATCTCTAAAATAGTTTGTAAACGTGGCCAATTTCTTAAGATCATTCTCAAATATCGAAAGATGATCTGTATCTGAAGTAGACTGTAGATCCCTTGAATCTGACAGTGTAGAACATGAAAAATTTGAAGATCCAAAAAGTTGGAACCTGCCAATTTTGAGCTCTAAAGAAGTTTATCCTATTCCATATTTATTTAGTCTATCCAAAAAAGTTTAGCTAAAACAAGTTGAATTAAAGATAAAAATATCAGGTCCATCTGTACAAATTTTTGTTCTCAATTTGTTTTCTGAAGATGAAATAAAAAAGTTCCGAAAATATGTTGCTGAAAAGAAATTCTCCTATTTTCCTTTCGAGGGAATTAGAATTGGATTAGCTCCATTATTCCGTCATGGTCTTAATACTCCTTGTATTGTAGAAGTCTTTGACACCAAACATAACATATATGATCATGGCCAGATTGGAACAATACTTGGAAATATATCCTCGGGATGTCAATATGGCACTATCTATCTAGATTATGCCATTAGTTTGTTTGATGTTCACTTAAAAGATTGTTGGAAAGCTTTAGTTGGAGTACAAGGTCTAGAAATGGTTCAAGACAGTGAATATTTATCTCTGTTAATCCAAACCTCTTTCCAGCTGACCAATATTGTACATCCTAAACGAAGACAACCAATTTTAAAAGATTGTGTTGCTGTAGGTGTGAGAAATTCTCAAGTAGAAGGTGTTCCTTATGACAAAGAAGCTTTGCCTAATGACTGGTATATCCAATATAAATCTCTGGCATATGCAGACAGTTCAAAGAGCAATATTAAAAGAATGTCTATATCAGATGGTCGTGTTAGAATTCTTCCAGACCGACCAAAAGTACCTCGGCCTATAGTCATGTCAGAAAAACATGTGTTACCAACAATTCAAGAAAATGAACAACGTCCTGTTAGTGGTAGAAAATCTCTTTACTGTCATATTCCTTCACTAGATGAAGCCAGTTCTTCCACTAGTGTACCGCTGTCTATAAATCAATTGTACATACCAGAAGAAAAACCTTTCATTGTTGTAAATAAGATGTTTCGAACATATGTTAGTCATACTCCACTTGTTGATGAATTCCAGTTTGCAAATCGTAGATTTGTAAAAGGAGGTAAATGGCCGCCTAAAACAAAATTTAGTACTTCTTCATCCAATACTAGATAGCCAACAACAAGAGTTGACTGCACTCCTTTACTAGAACAAAATTCACAAAATCCAAATGATATGGACCAGGTATACCAGATAGGAAACTATCTAACCACTTGGTGTTCACATGTTGAAGATGTTTTAGATGACTTAGGCAAACAAGTAGATTTGATAAATGCTAATATGAAATTTCTCTATGATGAGCAACAATAAAAAAAGATAGAAAAGGAAGAAAGAAGAAGAAGGAGACAGAAGAAAAAGGCCAAAGAAATCCCAAGATTTCAAATAGATATGAGTGCACCAAATTATTGGGATCAGGAAGAAGAAGAATCAGAAGAAGCAGTAACTGCAACTAGTGCAGAAGAGTCCACTTCAAAGAACATTGGAAAACTAACTAGTGAAAAAAAGGAAGCATATAAAACAGATAAATCTTTTGTTCCAAAGAAATAAGTGATGACCCTTGATCAAGCTGCCTCCAAATCTCCTTATTTTATCTTGCTATCCATAAATAACCAAAACAAGGCTCATATCCTGAAAGAAGTGAATAAGTATCCATGTGTTGAAGAAGATATGTATGCTGCCAATACAAATGGCTATATTCTAGATTTGGATAATTATTCAAACCCTGGAGAATCAATCTGGATTTGGATAGGTGCTTTGTATCAGATGTAGATTACAACAAAATTGGATAATGTATCCATTATGGTCCTAGCAGAAAAACACATGACTGGTACAGTCTATGATTGGTGGATGAGACCATCAGAAGAAGAGAGAAGAGCCGTTATGGAAGCCGGACTATCTACATTAGAATTATTGCTAAAGACACAGTTCATGCCAAAACTAGTTGATGAGAAAAAAAAATTGATAACAGATCTTAATCGAATGGAATTAAAATATTTGAAATACTTTGATCAATTCAGTAAAAATTTCATGGCTAAGGTTTTCAAAGCTAATCTCTCAAATGATGTGGCTCAAAAAATTTATTTTTTTTCAAAATTACCAGGAAATCTAGGAGATCTCATTATGAAAGATCTAGATGTACAAAACAAAAGACTAGATCAAGTTTATTGGGTTGACGTTCCTTTCAGAATTACAGAGAAAGTTAAATACTTATGCTGGCAAAAGAAGGCGCATGACATCACACCCAGTTCATATGTCTGCAAAATCATGCTACCATGGACACCATTCAAAAAGAAAAAGAAAAAAATAGGTATGGTAGATTTAAACCCAAGAGAGTCTCAAATCCAAGAAAGCCGTTCCGAAAGTATAAATTTTTGAATAAAAGATCAAAACCAATAAACAATAATTGTTGTTTCATTTGTAAAAAGGAAGGACATTTCACACGAAAGTGCCCACAAAATTCATCAAGTAAACTTAAAGCTTGTATAAATATAGAAGAATTTCAAGATGATTGGTCTATATTAGAATCAGAAGATGATATTTCAGATGTATATATTTTGATTGAAATATCAG
The DNA here is from genome assembly GCA_000404065.3 of Pinus taeda. Taxonomy (NCBI): domain Eukaryota; kingdom Viridiplantae; phylum Streptophyta; class Pinopsida; order Pinales; family Pinaceae; genus Pinus; species Pinus taeda. Next base: position 22,237 of record APFE030980859.1, read on the forward strand.
ATGCAGAAGAAGAAGAGTGTGTCCAGAAGATGATATCGGTTTATCCTATTCAGATGATGATTTTTCAGAAGAGCTCCATTATAGTGAACAAGAAGAAGAAAGTGACATTGAAGTCACTAGCGAAACAACAAATGTTTCAGAAGATGAATCTGAAAGTTCACGATCAGAGTAGCCAGAACAAAAAGGTAAGCAATCTGTGTTACTTTTTCGAGAAGTAAATTCTTTCTATCCATTTTATAAAAGAACCACAACCTCGACTAGTCTTCCAAAACCAGAGATCAATAGAGTAGAAGAAAATACTTTGTTCAAAAAGATAGTCAAGACTAATAGCCTTATCTATATCCCGGTTCAAGTTTAAGTAAAAAATGAATGGATATCTGTTGATGCATTCATAGATACCAGTGGATTGAACAATTTGGCTAGACCATCTCTGTTTAAATCTCTGTGGAAACCATTGCAAAATATACTGGTGTCTAAAACCATAGGAGGATCTGTGAGTTTAACTCATTATGTAGACAATATTCCATTAAAAGTTGGGGGATTATAGTTAAGATTTCTGCAATACAGCATTTTGATCCCTCAGCTAGTTTAATGTTGGGAATGTCATTCTTAAATTCTATGCTTCTAGTAACAATCAGCCAAGATAAGCTGATTATAAATATGAAGAAGAAGGCTATTGTTGTACCTAGATTGTTTATTGCAAATTCAAAAGAAAAACATGAAAATAACCAAAAAAGAGTAGGAGCCAGAAAGCGATTAAAATATTTTGATGGTTGGTACGAAGTTCTGAAAATATATGAATCAAGAGCAGAATCTAAATCAAAACAAATGGCATGCATAGATCCCAATTGGTCTACAGAACAAATTTCTATCCATAATAGACTCCTAAAAAGATGTTTAGAAAATCCACAATAATTTTGGGTAGTAGAAAGTCCAATGCAAGAGATTGTGACCTTGCATGATAATGGAGTCAAAGGGAAATTGATTCCTTCCACTCCTTTAGATGAGCAAGAAATAAAGAGACAAATTAAAGAATTGTTAGAAATGTAGCTCATCGAGCCAATTGAGTCTCATTATTCTTGTTCAACGTTTCTGGTAAGAAATCATTCTGAGATAGTCAGAGGTAAACCGAGAATGGTGATAAATTACAAACCTCTAAATGCAATTACTCAAAGTTTTAATTATCCACCGCCAAGACCATAAACCATAATGCAGAAAATACAACATAGCAAAGTATTCAACAAATTTGATATGAAGCCTGGATACTATAAGATTCAAATACAGAAAGAGGACCGGCATAAAACTACTTTTATTTGTCCTGCTAGATTTTACCAATGGAAAGTTGTTCCATTTGGTTTGAAAAACGCCCCTTGCATTCTTCCAGCGAAGAATGGATTTAATTTTTGGCAAGTATGATTTCATTGTAACATATATTGATGAATTCTTATTCATAGACCATATGTAAAAACCCATCTAGAGCATTTAGAGATTTTTCTAAAAGAAGTTCAGTAGCATGGCATAGTTTTATCAGAAAGAAAAATGTCTTTATTTCAAGATAGTATTGATTTTCTGGGAATTCATGTAGTCAATGGTGCAATTCAGATGCAACCACATGTATTGACTAAATTAACCCAATTTCCAGATGAATTGAAAGATACAAAAACAATTCAGAGGTTCTTAGGAGTCCTGAATTACATTCACAAGTACATCCCAAGATTGACAGAGAAAAAAAATCCAATCATAAAACATCTCAAAGAGGGATGGTCACTAGAAGCAATAGGAACAGTCAAACAACTAAAAGCAGAATGTCAGTGATTGCAAAAACTTCAACCACCAGGTGATGGTCTGCTTATACTCCAAACTAATGCTTCTTTAGATTTTTGGGCAACCATTCTTTTTGAACGAAGGGAGAAAGGTGAAGAAAGTTGATTCATTTCTTTATCTTTTTGTGAAAACACACAAAAATTGTACTAGACATCTTGCATTGCATAAGCATTCTAATTCAATTTTTTTTATAAAAACAAAAAAGAATACTTCTCCAACACCAACCCCAACCCCCCCAATTTGATCACGTGGTACAGTAAGAGCCACACCACAATCCACTTTTACAGGTAGAAGAAGAAGAGGTGGTAGAGAAGATAGAAGAAATGGAGGGAGATGATAACAATGAAGAAGATCCTCTTGGATTTCTCATTCAAGATATTGATGTTAGTGTGCACATGAAGAACATCCCTCCATCTTTTCTTCCAAACTTTCATGGTCTAAGGTCAGAGGATCTAGAAACCTTTCTCTTTGAATTTGAAATCCTTTATAGATCTTATGGTTACTTACTAAACACTCAAAAGTTTAGATTGTTTCCGGCAACATTGAAGGATAAAGCTTTTAAATGGTTCATGGGTTTAGGGACTAATTTAATAAGATCATGGAATGCTATGAAAAAAATATTTCTAAAAGAATATAAAGATCATGATCTCAAAGAAGAAATCTTTAGAATGAATCAAAAGAAGATGAGATCCTTGAGGGTATAATAGAGAGGTTCATGTATAATGTTAAGAGGGAAAAATTATATCATTTAGGATCTGACACACTAAAAAACCTCTTACTTAGAACAATTAGGGATGAGTGGATTGATCTACTTGTTATCAGGAGTAGAGGTGATGTATACCAATTATCATTTGAAGAAATGTGTGAAACATGAAAACACATATAAAGAGGAATGGAAATAGTAAGTAAATCAACATCAAGATTGGTAAGTCAAGCTAAAATTGGGAATTTGTTTGATGAATTTAAAATAGAAATTCTTAGCAATCTAAGAAAACAAGTAGAAACATTAAGAATGCAAGATGAGGAAAAAGAAGATGTTGATATTTGTGTTATCCATGAAGAATCACATGTTGTTAAATATTTCCCATCATTACCAGGTTGAAGGAAGTTTACTAATAGGACAATGGAGCAAGTCAATCACCAAAGGAGTTATGTTATTTAGCTCCAAGAGGACCATGGCAGCCTAGTCAACCTGGTATGATGTAAGAGCCTAATCCACAATTTCAAGCTTATGCACATCCCTCTCAAAGTAATTGGAATACACTCTTTTCTTAGCAACCTTGGTCATCTCAACCCCAAAACCAATCTTGGCAACAAGGTTGGCAAGGAACTTATGAGACAAATCCACAATATCCTCAAATATTTTCCTCAATATCCTCCATACCCAACTCCATGTTATCCCTACCATCCACCTCCCCCACAACCAAAACCCCAACCACATCCATCTCAAACATCCACTCCCACTCAACTACATGTACCACCATTTCCAAATCCACACAAGGAATTAGCTCATCCCACTTACAATGCTAAGGTACAACACTTAATAACATCTCCTCTTGATCTTAGCTCAGGAAGAGTATTACAAAAAAGAGTTTCTCTTGATGTCATTAAAGGGAAACATTCAAACAAAAACAAAAACAAAAAAATCTTGGGTTGCACTTGACGAAGAGCAGAAATTAGGATTAGAGATTGAGAAAGTTCCCTCATGTTTACCATCAGATCCTGTATGTGTTCAAGAGAATAATCAACAAAAAGAAGAAGATTTGAATTTCATGGAAGGAGAAGACATCCAATATGATCCAAATCAACAAGTGGGCCAGTGGCATCACAACTATATTGAAATATGGTTCCAAACAATCATTAAGTTGCAACAACAAACTCGTCTTCAACTATGTCTGATATTTTCAAAGTCAAAGCATTTGGTCTTTGAAATTCAGGTACATGTCAAAGCATATATTTCAAGCCTACACATCAGTTTATTTGTCATCTTGACGTGCATGGATCCATTGGAAGTATTCCTATACTTGAAAGAGATTTTGTTTTTCCAGTAAAGTAGGATAGAAAAAGGAAAAAATGAAAAAAAAGTTAAAAAATAAAATCTTAGGTGAAAACCACTTTTGAAGCATTTGATATTGTCTCATTGATTGAAAACCTTCATGAGACAGTTAATGGGTTGGAAAAAGTAGAAAAAATAGAAAAAGGAAAAGATTCTAGGTGAAAACCTCCTTTGAGGCTCCTAGGCAAACCTAATAGTTGAAAACCTTATTGAGGCAACTAGTAGGCCTAAAAAAAACTAAAAAAAAATGAAAAGAAAAGACTATTTGCTCCATGCATCTCTCTTTGATGAATGTAGGTGCTCCCTGACCTTTGCAAGCAACAAAATCAAGTTGGCACAAAAAGAAAAAAAGTTGGTTAAAAATCTAGTCAAAGGAACTTAGTCAAACTTGGACTTTCTCCTTGTTTTCCCATATGCTCCAACGGGACCAAGGCCATGCCAATCCATCACCCTCATCTCTTTCCACCATCCACCCATCATTCCCAAGATTTTCCCATTCATTTTCTTCGTTGTCCTAAAATGCTACAGGAGGGCTCTATTTTGCTATAAGAAGCCAAAATACACAGAGTAGAAAATTATTTTTATCATATCTTGAAAACCGTGCATCCATTTTCAAGTTGTTTCATGGGGAGATGCATATGGATGATGGTAACATGCTCAAACAATTTCAACAAATTCCAGTGCACACTTTTTGAGAAATCGACCTCCATCACCTATAACTATTTTTTATTTTTCTTGAGATTCATGCATCCATTGGCCAAGATTGTTTTTAGGGAGTTGCATAAGGATGATGGAAACATGATAAAAAAAAGGTCAATCTAGTCTACTGTTTGAGAGATATGCATAAAACAATTTTGTTACAAGAGTTTGTCCTAAAATGCTACAGGGAGGTCTAAATTGCTACAGGATGGCAAAGAAGAAGCTACAAGAGGAAGATATGATTGGAGAAAGGGGTCAAAAGGTCATGTCTTCTTTAGGGAAGGATGAGAGAGGTCCCCCATGTAACACCCTCCTCCCACATCTACCCAAGTAACCATGCCAACCTGATCTGGATTTAAAAAGGAACGCAAAAAATTACAGAGATAACCATAAATAGAGAGATGTAGTGGAAATAATACTTCATTTCATTAATGTAAAATACTGAAATATGCTTACAAAGAGAAATGGAAATAAACTAGCTAGGGCGATGGTAGCTTATCTCTAAGAAGAGATGTGGTGGTTAAATGCCTCTGAACTGTGTTATAATGAGGCTCGAAGGCTTATTTATTGTTGAGAAACAATGGAAAACCCTTAACATCCCAAAACCTAACCCTAGAAGATGAAGCGCCAAATTGTGGGCCCCGTTTGGGTAAATTGGTACATCAATTTCCTCAGGTCGTAACTTTGGCACCCGATCTCTGTTTGACGCGTACAATAGCTCATTAGAAAGATCTATCTAAGAACTATAACTTTGGGAAGAGCAACATTAGGCCATGGACCCGTGTTGCTTCGAGATTTCCCGAAAAAACGTCGTTTAGGGCCTCAAAATGGCTCCGGAAGTTCACGACCCGAACAACTGCTAAAAATAGTAAATATTGCTACAATTATGGAAACTGAAAAACTGAAAGAGACAGTTGTGGGGGTCCAAGTGGGATAGGTGGGTGGCCACCAACATCCACGTTGATCATTACTCCTCCCTTAGGAAGCAATGGTCCCCATTGTATTGAGTTCCTCCATCTGCTGAACTTGGTCCCTGGTGAGCTGTTCTGCAATCTCGGATATGTCCAGTAATGGTGGGAAGCATGGTTGAGGGCGGTACACATTGAACACTTGGTGCAGGCGAAGGAAGGGAGGAATGCTATGCTCCAAAGCATTATTTCCCACAGCCTTAGTAATGGTGTAAGGACCATGTCGGCGTGGTCGGAGCTTCTGATGCGCTCTTGTAAGGCGTTCTTTTTGCAGATGCAACCAGACTTTGTTGCCCACCTGAAGCTTGTGTGGTACCCCTATGGGTGAGGAGAAGTTGTTCTTGTGTTCTGTTAGGACCATATTCCTTTGTTGTTGTTGCTGTGTGGAGGAACCCTTCGCGGGGGTCATGGATGTGGTGATGATCTTCCGCTTACTTTGGGAGTGAATTAGATAGAAAATGAATTTCCTAGCCTTAGAGATGAGCTTGCTACCTTTCTTAGTAGAGATCAAAGAGGTGGTGGTAGGTGGGGCTACCTCCAGTATCTTGTATAATGAATTATCCAAAGAAATAATGATAATGCGAGGCCTTGACTCATACACAACATGTTTCCTCCACAAGTATGGTTGGCCTAATAATACATCACAAACATCTAGAGGTGTAACATCACACAATATCTTGTCTGTGAAGGGCTTGATGCTGTAGGGAAGGTGAAACTATTGGCGAACTTTGAGATCTTGTCCTTCATGAAGCCACCCAATATTGTAGGGCTGCGGGTGTGGTGTAGTTGGTAAGTCCAACCGCTTCACAACCTCTGCTAAAATGAGGTTCTTTTGGTTGGCACTGTCGACAATGAATTGCAGCGGTGAACCCTTGTTATCAGGAAATCTAGTATCCATTCAGAGCTGCTAGTCCCACTAAGATGGGTAGCTATCTTAGAAACAAACAAACTAAAGTTACTTGTGTTTTCATTTATGAGAAGTAGATGAGAGAGAAGTAGAGAGTAACAACCTCAGTCTTTCGCTTGGCTCCTTACTTGTTTCGTCTCCCCTTTGATAGATCTTTGCCACTCCTTCCTTGCTTACCCTGCTTCAAAGAGCACCTGTAAAGTCAAAGAAGCATGATACCATCAAAGCACAGAGATCTAAAATCATAAACAATATAGGACTAGATATATATTGACCATACAAATGCATATATCAACTCAAACATACAAGAATGTGGAGGAAAACTCAAATAGCTTTATTGATGGAAAGAGTAGAAGAGAGGATTACAACCCATTGATCTGACACAACATCATCCTCCTAACATGAAATCCCTTCTTCATCTCATGAAAAGCTTAGATCATCCAACATTGTGATGTTCCCCAAAGAAATTAACAACACTTCCTTACAAAATACAAGATTCCAGCCTCCAACCTCTAGATCTATGGGATGAGGGATCCATATATAGATATTTACAGAGGTGTGAGTCAGCTCTAGGTTTTTGATTGGCTCCACTTGGAGAATTCTTTGATCTCTTACTCATCCCTAGGCGAATTCTGAGAGGAAAGTGTCATATGAGAAGTTTCTAGAAGATTCCTTGATCATCCACTTAGAAAACTGTCTCTGCCATTTGTCTATTCTCACTCATCGTACCCTATAGAAGGACTTTTTAGTATGCATCATACCTCCCGTGAGTATTAGGTGAAATGCATCGCACCCTGACCATGGAGCAAGTGAGATGATCTAGTTTTGACCAGTTTTGAGTAGTTTTTCATGGAGAACTTCTGGGAGATGATGTAATCAGCTGACCTTGTCCCTTTAGGGTATGAAACAACACTTTTAGGGAATTAGAAGCCCTTGGTTTATGGACATATGTGATTGGGGTTGCAGTGCCCAAATATGTCTATAACAGTTGCCCCCTAAAGTATGAGGTTGTAAATCTTTTGATGTCGGGTGAAATGCTTTATCATGAGGATCCAAGGTTTTTCGAACTGGAAGGAGACCTGTAATAAGATACAATAAATTGCATTATCTTCATAATATTTTCATGATCTAGCTGAGGTGGGCATTCCCATGCTCAACTTTATAAATTCATTTTCATGTACATAGGATAGACAATTGTCTGTGTGGTAGGCTGATGATTCTAGTAGAGCCATCATCCTTTGGCTTGGATGATTATTTGTGTAGCAGTGATGTACATTTGATGTCTTTATTTCCTGAATATATCGCAGCCCAGATGGATGAAACTAGATCCGGGATCTTCAAAACTCATCCAATCTTCACCCAAAGTACAAGTCGATCCATGTGAAAATATGTTCTGAAGTCAAACATGGAAAGACATCCCCTGATTACCAGCCAATGATGTAAGCTGTTAATAGGCGCGGGATGAAACATCGATAATGATAATGACCCTCAAGGTACTATAGTACAATTCATGTGGTGTGAAAATGGGACTTGGCATTGAACACCATGCAAAATCTTTCGGTCAAAGGCCATTGATGTAAACCTATCGCCGGCAGTGAGAAACTTGCCATTGAGGCATGCAAGCTTCAAAG
>APFE030980859.1:36045-66997 GCA_000404065.3 Pinus taeda
ATAGTTTTAATGAGCCGAACAAGACAAGCACTCGATCTTTTTGTGTAATGATCCCTCAAGTCCAAAAAGATTAAAATCTAGAGGAGGGATAACACTTCCAATCATTTTAACGAGATGGAGAGGCCAATTGCTTGGCAATCTTTTCATATTTTACGAGTCAGATGAAAAGAGCTTAAGGGAGACTCGTTTTTTGAGGAATGAGTGACATTTGCGGGTAGCAGCTGGTTCCAGGTAAGGTTTGGAACTTTCCAATCACGAAAGTGTCAAGAGGATGGCTAACAAAATCACTCGTCGCAGCTGTTCCTCAAAAGCGTAAACAATCAAATTGAGGTGTATGATCGGCTAAAATAGAGTGGAGGTGATGGTAAGAACATGACCAAGGCTAAAAAGTTGATGATAATGTGTTTGCAATGGTTATTTACCAAAGGTGGGTTCATTTTTTAATGAGCTTAAACTCTGGTGGAACATATGCTCATTTCTTAGGTTTAATTTTTAACGAGCTTGAACTTTGCGTAAAACTGCTTGTGCCAGTCGTATAATAAGGACATCTCATCGATAGGTTCATTTTTTAGGGAGCTTGCCCCGTTTGAAACTTTGCTCCGTTGCCTTTCACATGTAAGCTAGGAATAACCAACTACTATCCTAGGGGTTAATTAACTACCAAAGTTAGCTAGGAAAACTCTTCCTTTACTTTGCCGGTGCCATTTGGCTCCTACAAAGGTGAATAGTCGATCCGACCAATCACCTAACCTAAGCAGTTGAAGTTAGCAGAAACTATGGAGTTAGCGTTACGCTGGTCGCTTTTCACTTTTGTGCAAAAGGTTTGCATGCCCCCAGGTATAGCGAAGTAGAGTTTCCAGGTTACCATATGAAAGTTCTCGCATTTGCAAGATTGTTCCATCCACATTGTAGACAAAACACTTCTTTGGTGATGTCTATCGAAATAGACAAAGGTGAACGGCGCAGTCGCCTCCACTCATATAACTTTGATGAGGGATCTTATTCCAGTCTAATCCCATTTTCCTAAATGGATGGGTGTGTCAGACTAGTCATATATCCTCCGCGGAAACCTACCCTATACCTAAAGTTTTCCTACCGAAGAAGACCAGGATGCATGCCCCCTGTGTTTCAGTCACAATCACTGAATCACTCACTCTCATAAGGTGGACAGACTAGAGACTGATTAGACATTCCTTGCGTAAAAAGACCAGTTAGGGATGGCATTTGATTGTTAGCTATGTGTGAGCTGGGGAATGAAAGCTGGTCTACAAGCTGGACCAGTCTGCCTTCATGTGGAAAACACATTACTCGAAAGAGAGAGGAGACAATGGCTCCCATGCTATAAATGTAGTCATGCCCAAGGAGTAGATTGTAATCTAAAGGTCCTTGGACTACAATTACATTTAGATAAATGCTTTTCCCTCTCAAAGTTATAGGCAAATTTGGAAGGATCCCTAACGGTCGACTGGTTCCTTTGTCGAAGCCTGTCAGATTTCACATCTCAGGCAAAAGCGATGGTGAACCAAGCACTTTCCAAGAAATTGAGGAAAGGATACTCACAGAAGCCCCTTCATCTATGATAGTACTAACTATGACCATTTTGTAAGCTTGTACAATGATTCAGAATGGTACATTAGATGGTAGATGGGGTCTACCTAGTAGATTCCAGTCGAAGGAAATGACTAGGTTGCTCAGAGGTGGGATCGAATAAACGGCTAGATACGACTCTGATGAACTTCCTTCCTGTGGTAAAGGAACGAGTAGATTGCCCCCATGCTCATCAAAGTCTGTGTTTATGAAAAGAATTTGAACGGTGTCGTTCTCATTCTCTTCGGTGACTGTATCATCTGAAGATGGACCTTCTGAAGACAAGACCAGGTCGATTGCCGTCTCGACCTGTTGACTTTGGTTCAGTGTGGACTCAGAGGGTTTATCTTCAATGATAGATGCTTCGACCGACCAAAAAGGTGTGTCAGCCAGATTTTCAACTAGCGATGGACTTGGCAAGAGTTTCTTGTATCCAAGAGGAAGTCGTAGTGGTGAAGTAGGATGGTTATCCAAGACTCTTTTGGCTTCATCTAGGAAGGGACAACAGTGGATGGCATGATCACCTTCACACAGTATACAAGGAATTTTATATTTTCCTTTCTGTCCAGTGACTTCGTTTTCACTAGTTGATGGTGTACTATCAACATGATCGCCAGAGATTGAGGACACTGGATTGTGAAAGTGGGGAGACCATTCCCTTAAGATCCGTGGGATGCAAAGAAAATCTCGATGATAGTGGTTTCCTTTGCAAATGACACATGGAGATTTAGGTTTGGATGGTGCAGTGTGCAGATTTTCGCTAGACGATGTATGGTTGCCCCTTTTTTCCTTTGGCTCCTTTTTCTTCTTCTCCTTCCCTTTCTTCTTCTTATCAGTTACTTGGTTTTTAGTTTTACCAGCTTCACCAAGTGAAGAGGAAGAGGAAGAAGGAGAGGGAGAAACAAACAAAGTAGAAAGTTGGGGGGTAACTCTAGTATCATCTAGTTGCTGATAGGAATCACGGTGATTTGAATGACAGAGGTCAAGAAGAGCCATACTGGCAAGCCTATTATCAGTCGTGGAAGGGATAATGTGGCCATATAAGGTGCACCAACATCTCCCCAAGAGGAGAAAGGACTAGGATTTCCCCCAAGGGGAAATCCTTGGTTGGTGGAATACATTTTCTCAACCTAAGATCAACGGGGGAACAATGATGTTATTCTGATTAAAATAAATTTTATGACGCTTTGACACAACTTGCTTTTTCACTTTTTAAGAGTTGAGAAAAAGCTAAAGATGACTCTAGTCACCTTCGATTTTTAATGAGCCTGAAGTGACAAGTGCTGAGATGGACCTTTTCCTTTAAGGAGTCTGAAAAGGAATGAAAGAGACTACTTTGGAAATCTAGACAGAGGGATTACCGAACCAATCAAAAAACTACAGAATACTTTTTATGGTACAGCAATCAATCTTCCTGAATGTTGTGTTCAGTGCATTGCGATCAATAGAGCGGTAGACACGACTTCCTAAGGATAAGGGATATAGCCTATTTTGGTCTCCCAAAATATACTCAACGTACGTGGGAGAACAAGTCCGTACTGGCACTTGTCATCTCAAAGAGGAGGAATCACCCAACATACGATGAAAGCGATAGTTACCATGCTTTACGACACCAGAATATGTCTCTAGCCTAGACTTCTAAATGTTGTGTGTTAGATTCCAAAGCGTTTTTATGTTCATTGAATTTATTTTATAGTTGATCTTTCTTAAGAAGTTTGCCTTTAAGGTTCACCACGTGATGTAGATATACAATTCCTAAAATGCAATCTAAGATGATAAACAGTTGTTTATTCTTATTTTTGCAATTAAAATCCTAGCTACTAAGGAAAGAGAAGCGAGATTCTTTCAACATAGAGCAGAGAGCACACACTAGATGCACTGTCCTAAATCAAAATCAACAAGCAGTCTAAATGCAAATGCACATGCATGTATTTGTTTTCCGCTTTCTTAATGTGTGAATGACAAAAAGAATGGTAAGTACAAATCTGAATTATCTTTTCAAAGTGACAGTACTAACAATTTTCTCTTCAAAAGACGAAAGGAAGACAATGATGACACTTTGCGATTTTGAATTGAAAATTGCTTTTGACACTTGAAATACTATTAATTCAAATCAAATACAAGAGTAACAGTGTAATCGACCATCAAGAAGAGTAGGATTATTTTCTTTGACTGAAAACGACACTTGTGACACTTACAAATCAAAAGACAATAGTTCAATATATCTACTTCTTTGTAAAGGAGAACTGTAAATGGCGAACAATACATAAAAACATTCACAATTCTTTGTACAATGGAGGCTGAATAATGCAAAGGAAGGGAGTTTCCACAGTGGTATACTGATCATAGACAGCGAAACTCCTAAATAAAGCTGAATAGAGTGAAGAAAAACCAAAATCTGGAGGCAGAAATTGTCTTATCTGATCATCGCACCTGTAACACAGGGAAATAAGGATGCATCTCACCTACTGCATAGCGATGCATCCAGATTGCCAAGAGGAGAAGGTGTGATGGTCCAAGGACGAGATTTTAACTTGGTTTTTAGTCACAGTTTGCAGCTTAGTTCAGGGATTTAGGCTGAGCTAATGATAGTCAGTAAATAAAAATTATAGGGGCTGAACTAATGAGGTTACTTGAGCCACCACCAGGGCAATTAGGATGTTTGCAAGTTAGATGTTTAATTCATAAACTAACTCGGAGATTGACTGAAGCAGTGTTTATCTACTTTGCAGTTGCATAGCAAAAGTAGTTTGAAGGCTAGCTAACATAACTTCAGGCTCTGTCTATAGTTTATAAAGTAAACAAACTAGAAACAAGCAAACAAGCTATTCGTTCCGCAGCGGAGTCGCCATTTTGTTATTAGGAAATCTAGTGTCCATTCAGAGCTGCTAGTCCCACTAAGATGGGTAGCTATCTTAGAAACAAATAAATTAAAGTTACTTTCATTTTCCTTTATGAGAAGTAGATGAGAGAGAAGTAGAGATTATCAACCTCAGTCTTTCGCTTGGCTCCTTACTTGTTTCCTCTCCCCTTTGACAGATCTTTGCCACTCCTTCCTTGCTTACCCCGCTTCAAAGAGAACCTGTAAAGTCAAAGCAGCATGATAGCATCAAAGCATAGAGATCTACAATCATAAACAATATTGGACGAGATATATATTGACCACACAAATGCATATATCAACTCAAACATACAAGAATGTGGAGGAAATCTCAAATAGCTTTATTGATAGTAAGAGTAGAAGAGAGGATTACAACCCATTGATCTGACCCAGCGTCATCCTCCCAACATGAAAGCCCTTCTTCACCTCATGAAAAGCTTATATCACCCAACACTATGATGTTCCACAAAGAAACTAACAACACTTCATTACAAAATACAAGATTCCAGCCTCCAACCTCTGGATCTTTGGGATGAGGGATCCATATATAGATATTTGTAGAGGTGTGAGTTAGCTCTGGGTTTTTGATTAGTGTCATTCCACTGATATTTCTTGGCTCCACTTGGAGATTTCATTGATCTCTCACTCATCCCTAGGCGAATTCTGAGAGGCAAGTGTCATATGAGAAGTTTCTAGAAGATTCCTTGATCATCCACTTAGCAAACTATCTCTGCCATTTGTCTATTCTCACTCATCACACCCTATAGAAGGAATTTTTAGTATGCATCACACCTCACGTGAGTATTAGGTGAGATGCATCGCACCTTGACCATGGATCAAGTGAGATGATCCAGTTTTGACTAGTTCTGAGTACTTTTTCATGGAGAACTTTTGGGAGATGATGTAATCAACTGACCTTATCCCTTTAGGGTATGAAACAAAAATTTTAGGGACTTAGAAGCCTTTGGTTTATGGACATATGTGATTGGGTTTGCAGTGCCCAAATATGTTTATAACAACTCTTCACCTACATCTGTGAGTGAAAAAGACGTTCCCCCTCCTTTGGATCTTTGAGCTCATTCTTCTGGATCTTGGTAGTGGCAATAGTGACACTGGGCTCGACATCAATGATCAGATTCCCTTTGCCATTCCCCTTGTTGGGTTTTGACTCAGGGTCGGAACATGCATATGATTTTGAAGCCTTCAACTCGGCCACTAACGACTGCTTGGTCCAACACTCACTTGTGTGATGAGTGGGATGCTTGTGGAACTCACACCACTTTCTTGTGTCCTTCTTCGACTTCATGGTGTTTTTCTTTTCTTGTGGCTTCGACGGGTTGTCTTAGGTCACCCCACCTTAGATTTGTCCTTTGGTCTTTGGATTTGTAGACCCAAAGTCTCACTTCTTCTATTTGAACTTTTGCTCAATTTGACAGCGTATCGGTACACCTTGTCGAGCGAGGAGATGTTCAGGAACTCCATCTGTTCCTTGATGTATCTATGTAGGCAGCCACAGTATTTGAGTACCAAATGTAGCCCAGAGTCCTTGATACCCAACTGTGTGCGAAGGGTATGAAAAAGTTTTGTGAACTCCGACACATCTTGGTCCCTTCCCTACCGTAGTGTAGTCCATTTGATGTATTTTTCCTCGTAGCTTTTGATAGGGTAGTACTGCTCCTTGACGACATCCTGGAATGAATTCTAGGTGGGTGCAGCTAAAAATAGTGAGCCCGTACTTTCATTCTTTTGCTCGCAGTAGGTTTCTGACCAGTCCTTGACTTGGGGGGCTGCTTTGAGAAGAGCGAAAACAATCTTTTCCTGACTCGAAAATTCATGAACAGAAAAATACCCATCTAGCAGACTTAACCATTTATCTATGTCATCTGTGTCTATTTGACCCTCAAAGATGGGGATTTCAAAATTAACTTGTACCTTAAATGATGGGGAATTTCCAGAGTAGTTGTTGGAAGCTGATGTGTCGCCTCTGGGTAACCACTGAAGCATCTGCGCAAAGCTATCCATCATCACGTTCCTTTGCCACTTGAGGGCTTCTTTGAGCAAGATTTTGATAGGATCTCTTGCCCCCTCATCTTTCTTCTCATTTACCATGGGAGGCCGTCGGGATTTGTGAGGCTGGTCTTGTAAAGGTTCGACTAGTTAAAGCCCTAACTCCTTATATCCCGACCTCATTAGGGACATGTAAAAAAAAACAGAGAAAAAGTAGACCGCTCTGATACCACTGATCCAGATTTAAATAGGAACACAACAAATTACAGAGATAACCATAAACACAAAGGTGCAATGGAAATAATACTTCATTTCATTAATGTAAAATACTGAAATATGCTTACAAACATAAATGGAAATAAACTAGCTAGGACGATGGTAGCTTATCTCTGAGAAGAGATGTGGTAGCTACATGCCTCTGAATTGTGTTATAATGAGGCTCAAAGTTCTATTTATTGTTGAGAAACAATGGAAAACCTTCAACATCCCAAAACCTAACCCTAGAAGATGAAGCGCAAAATTGTGGGCCCCGTTTGGGTAAACTGGTACATCAATTTCCCGGGGTTGTAACTTTGTCACTTGATCTCCGTTTGATGCATACAATAGCTCGTTAGAAAGATCTATCCGAGAACTATAACTTTTGGAAGAGGAACATCGGTCCATGGACCCATGTTGCTCCGATATTTCCAAAAAAACATTGTTTAGGGGCTCAAAACAGCTCCGGAAGTTCAGGACCCGAAAAACTGCTAAAAATAGTAAATTGTGCTACAATTACAGAAACTGAAAAATTGAAAGAGACAGTTGTGGGGGTCCAAGTGGGATTTGTTGGTGGCCACCAACATCCACTTGCATCACAACCGGGGTAAACATGAGACAAGAGGCTACTATGATTAGATTCGACCTCCTAGGTGACCTTAAGGAAGTGGAATCGACAGAACATCACACACGGACATCCAATATCATCAACAGAACACTCTGAAGACAAGTTAGCCACTCATACAGCATGTCCCTGGGTCCCATTGTTGTTTTGGACCTCTTAGGACATATTTTCTCTCATGTTATGGGAAAGGGAGTGGCTAGAGACCTAAAGTCATTCTCATAGTCCTGTTTGCCAGCCACTGTGGACTAAAATTTCCATTTTTGTGCCAACGACCTTAGGATTTAAGCCACTCTTTCAAGTCGAGAGCCCAGGACACTGCCCATAATGGAATGAAAGGTCAGAATCAAGTAAGGTATAGGGAAACAATGAAGAAAAAGAAATAAGCTCAACAAGGCCTTAACCAGACCACTAATAGCCATGACAGGCATTTCGTCAAACATATTGTCAACATGTAACGTACAGGTGTAAACAATAGAATTAAGTGTAGGGATCTCATACTTATCTGAGAATCTCCATGAACCATTGTTTCCTCATGTCGTTTATTGCCTTATCAGTTATTAGGTCATAGATACAATATCCATCAAATACAAGTAAAAACATGTTGAGAGCCATACATAGTTGCTGTCACAAAATGAGCATATAACTAGCATGATAGGAACATAAATACCATAAACATATCAGCCATCAAAATCCATATGTACATTAGTACATTTCCACATGAAAATCAAGGGAATGGATTTCTCATTAACCAATGCAATCAACCAACCAAAGATGGGACTACCACATTCCACTTGACCATAGAATGGTTGATCCAAGTCTCTCTTCAGCCAATCATCCCCATACCATATTCCAAGCATGAATGTGGGACTCATAGAATACATCAAAAACACCTATCAATATGGATGCCACCATAGTTCTCCGCCTACACGTGAATTATTTGAGTGCCTCCTAGTCTCTTAGGCTTTATGATGCAAGAGCATTGACTCAAAACTATCATTGTATTTTAGTAGACATAGGGGGTCTTGCGTTTTCAAGGAAGTTGGATTCCTATGTATGTAATTATTAATGTTTTGAGTGGTTAAAGTAAGAATTAATTAGATAAGTGTGAGGATATTTGTAAATGGTCTTAAGTGTAGGAGAACATGAGAGATTAATGATGATGACAGAGTTGGAAATCAATTGTAACTCTTATAGGTCTCATGATTCAAGGAACTAGAGACGATTCTTAGGGATAAGTAGGAGCTAAAAGTGGATTTAGAAGATTTTTAGGAGTTAGTTCAGCAAATTAAGGATCTGAACTAGAATTAGTTCAAGAGAAAATTTTTGTATAAAGGTAAGCCTAAAAGGCAAGACTGAGTCAGTGAGTAGTTAGAGAATTAAGAAACAGGGTTTGTCTATAAGCCTACAGGCAGGTGGGAAAACATAGGCCACTGATTAGAAAATCAAGCCAGAGAGAGAGGCTCTTGTGTAAATACTTGTTTATTAATACAAACAACTCGATTTAGAGTTCATGTGTGTGCATTGAGTAATTAAGATATAGATTGTGTATGATTTTGAGTTATTCTGGATAACTTAGGTTACAGGTGTAGAATTAGAGGCAGAATACAGAGAAGTGTGACTGAGAGGTGTTATGGGTTTACACCCATCGACAGTACAAGAAGAAGCCTTTAGTGTTACAGTGAAGGTGGAGGAGCATAAAAGTGCGAGCGGAGTTAAGCTCAGGAGGAGTTGTGTGACAATACAGTGAAAGAACCAGAAACCCTGAAGTAATCCAAAACCATGGAAGAACATTGAAGAATGGAAAAAACAAAGTAAAGAGGTGATTAGTAACTGCAACGGGGGTAGAGAATATGGGATGCCTTGATCGTGGTTGAGGCCCACAATTGTTCTTAATCGTCGATTGCAAAATTCAGATGCTGACGTCATAATCAACTACGGGGGTTGAAAGCTTGATAACCCATGTGCTAATTGAATACCTGCAAAATGTCGGATCGAATGATTAGATCGATTGTGCCTTGATCAGTGGAGGATGGTGATCAGACTATTTTGGTGATCAGGACAAGTGATTACCGTTAGATCCAGAGAGAGAAGATTAATGGCGGAAAGTGAAAGTCAACGTGGGATGGAATTGTTGTTCAATCGGTGAAGTGTTGTTCAATTGGTGAATTGTTGTTCAATCGGCGAAGTTCTGTTCAATTGGAAAATTTTTGTTCAATCGGAGAAGTGCTATTCAGTTATGGATTGCTGTTCAATCCCGAGTGCTATTCAATTATTGATTGTTGTTCAATCCTGAATGTTGTTTATTTGTTGTTCAATTGACGAATTGGAAAGGAGTGGACCCGAGAAGGTTATAGGCGCAGTTTCATTCTATTTGAAGTCTGGTTGTGTTATCACATATCGCGTGTGAAGGGCAATGAAGTCACATGATGGTGTGATGCAATATTGCGACAACTATTGATCTGTGGATGAAATCAACGATGGAAAAGAAAATCGCACATCATAGATTGGGAGTTCCGAACGCTAGATTTTGAAGAGTCCTTTTGAAACCCCACAATTGCGATTGTGATAAAGGAAAGGATCAGGTAATGTGCAAAGGCAGCGGAAATGTGGAAAAGGTATGGTTTACATGTGTTGTGGAATATTTCTATTATGTAAACATTATAATAGAAATAAAATGTCGATAAGAGGTTTAGGGGTAAGCCCATGAATAACCATAGTTATAGAGTGGGGTTGGTTATATATGTGCAGACTTAAGGATTG
The DNA here is from genome assembly GCA_000404065.3 of Pinus taeda. Taxonomy (NCBI): domain Eukaryota; kingdom Viridiplantae; phylum Streptophyta; class Pinopsida; order Pinales; family Pinaceae; genus Pinus; species Pinus taeda. The sequence continues at coordinate 46,161 of APFE030980859.1, forward strand.
ATTAAAAGTTTAATGAAAGGAGAGTATAGAGTCCCGATGGAAAGGATGGATTAAGGGTAGACTGTGGATTAGTGAAGAAATCATTCCGCGTGAGATTTATATATGGGGCCTTAAACCATTAAGTAATGAAGATTGACTCGGTAGAGAGTCTGAAATTCCAGGGTAAAACATATATAGGCATTCTATATGCCTACTGTGGGTATCGCAGGATTTTCTTGCATCAAAGTGGTATCAGAGCTAGTTAAAGATCTTTTAATTAAAGCAGACTTGTGAAGAATACAAGTGTGATTGCAAAAGAAAGAGGAGATTAGGTTATTTGAATCTGATAAGTAGAAGACATGACATAAGATGAGAGTAATTGATATTCTTAAGAAGAGATTGTAGAAGCATAAGGAAAGCATAGTGATGTTTGTTTTCTTGAGGAAAGTGGAGGCTCACTCAAATGTGAAGAATGGATGGAGACTTCTTGTGAAGCCTTGTAGGTATTGTTTTATTTAACTCTAGCTTGAGTTTTGCAAGTTTAAGATAGAGTAAAGATTGATAGAAGCATATAAACAAGGAAAGTTGTATGTGTTCTAAAGAACAAAGCAAATGAAAAGTGGTAGTGAACTTGAAGAATCCAACTGAAGGTTGGACAAAGAGGATAAGAGTGTTCTCAGAAGGAAGCTGAGCAGAAGCATTTTAAGGTGACTATAGGAATTTGGCAGCAAGAAGCTTTTGAAAGCTTGGGAATGATATTTGGTTTGAATAACATTGATACACAGGTGATAGCAAAGGAAGGTGAGAAGATTGCAACAACCTAGAGCAAGGAGTGCTCAATTGGTTCTAGAGGAAAGAACCAAAGAAATGCTAAAAGACTGAGCTCAGAGGAGAGAATCTTAGTGAAGCATAGGTAGCAAGAAGGAGATTGTTACTGCAGAGGTATTGTTGCATATAAAGAAATTCCACAAAAGGATGTGGGTAGAATTGCTGAAGGATGAAGAAATATGGTAAGAGTTTCTGAGTGAAAGAAGAGGTGGTCAGAATCTAGTATTTCGTTTGTGATTGAAGTACAAGAAAACAATTGTGTTCTTAAAAGGTGTAGGTGAGTTCAAGCCTAGAAGGAGTAGAGAGAAGTGCTCAAAGAGGTTCCAGAGAATAGGGAACCAAGTGCTTGCCAAAAGACCAAGTACAGAGGAAAGCTTGGTGAGGTAAGTGGCAGTAGGGAGGACTTGCTGTTGCAAAGGCTTTAATGCAGCTCATAGTAAGTGAGTGAGCGAGGAGCGCATGAAGATAGAGATGGAGAAGAAGATGACTACTGATAGTCATAGTAGAGGTTCTGAGGAAGACCATAGCAGAAGAGAAGTGAAGAAGGAGTATGCCAAGGAAAATGGAAAGAGATTGAGCCAAAAGGAAATTGATAAAGAGATTGCTGAGATAAAAGAACAACTCAATGTATTAATGATGATACTTGAGGAAAGCCAAAGACTAGGTTTAGTATTAAAGAAAATGCTAGTGAAGTGGCATAAGTTACAGAGAAGTCTACGACAGAGGAAATTGAAGAGCTTGGTGGAAGAACTCAGAGAGGCTGAGTTGGAAATGGAAGTCTCCATTTGTGAACCAGAGCAGGGTGAAGTTCTGGGTAAAGATGAAGACTTGAAGACTGAAACTTCAAGTGAGACCAAAGGGTCACATGATTTTAAATTTGATAATTTGGGTATGTTTGCAGGTGAAATATGTGAATAAAGACAATTTGTTGATATTGTCATAAAGAAGGAGGAAGAAGACAAGCATAATCTAAATTATGTTATGAAAGAAGATGAGATAGATAGGCATCATGTAAATGCTTGTACACAGTTGAGGAAAAAATTTACTTTTTAGCATATTGCAAGGACTGGAAGCAGAGGAAATTTGACTCATGATGACAACCAAAGGCAAGAAGAAATGGAGAATGATATCAAGCAACCAAGTGGAGGGCTTGAAGAGGCTGAAGAGGAACATCGAAATATTTATGAGTCATGTAGAGGACTTGGAACAACATAAAGACTTTAGTAAAACATTGATGTTTGAAGCTGTTACAAGACAAGAACAATTTCTTGTGAAAGAAGGAGATGAGATTCAGTCTGAAGAACTGATATGTGAAGCAACAATAATTTTCAAATTGATAATTTAAGTATAAATGCAGGAATTATAAGTGATGATGAAGTACTTGTGAATTGTCATAAGGAACTTGAAGTGCTAGAGTATTAGCTGGGAAATTCAGAGTATGACAGTGTGATTGCAGAGGAAGAAGTTCACTACAGTGGAAAAGAGTAGGAAGAAACCATTGAAGCAGATGGTGTGGACAAGAGAATAGCTGACAGTCTCATGAATTCTTTTGAGAATTCAAATCAGCATATTGATGTGCTGATAGAGGAGGATAAATCAGAGCATCATACTGATGTGTTTCCAAAGGAAGAAGAGGCACTGAGTCCTTATGTTTTTTATTTTAATAATTTTTTTGTGAGTGCAGGTTTAGTTACAGATGCTGGAGAAAATTTGGCACAGATGAGCAGCCAAGTAAAGACGGTGGGAGAGGATTCTATGGAAAAGTTTAATCCGTGGAATAGAGATGTTCAGTTGTTGGAAAGAATGTTGGAAAGTCAGGATTCAATGCAGAAAGAGATAATCATGAAAGAGGGTAAGGATGTAAGGGCAGCAACAAGGAACCAACAGCTACAAAGTGAAGGTAACCAACAGAAAATTAAAGGCAATTTTAAAGAAGGGACTATGGTAATTGAAAACATAGTAAAGGACCATCATTCCATCATGATGATAGGCATAGTGGAGATAACCAAGGAATTTGTTGAGGTAGTCAATAAAGAATAAGGACTAAACTCTCATCAAAGGATCAATGAATGGGAGACAGAATTGGAGCTACTGGAGAAATGGCTGAAAGCACCTGTAGGAAAGAAAGAACTTGATGAAGATTGCAAAGGATATGAAAGAGAGGAAGAAGAAAGAGTCCAACAAAGAAATGAGATGGACATAGAAATTGAAATGATGATAGATTTGATGAGAAAAGAGTCTCAAAGAAAGGAGACAATAGAAAGAAAGCAAAGCAGCAACAAGAAAAAGACAACAACAGACTGTGATATCATAGCTAGTGGGGCAATGCAACATAAAGTGTGGAGACCTGGAGAACAACAAAGAACAATAGCATCAACCAAGGATAGACTACAGAACAAAGTATGGGATCCAGGAGGACACAGTTCATAAGCACATTATCAGGTGATCATGATTAATTTCAACCTTGAGAGTCTAATGCAAGAGCATTGACTCAAAACTATCATTGTATTTTAGTAGACATAGGGGGTCTTGTGTTTTCAAGGAATTTGGATTCCTATGTATGTAATTATTAATGTTTTGAGTGGTTAAAGTAGGAATTAATTAGATAAGTGTGAGGATATTTGTAAATGGTCTCAACTGTAGGAGAACATTAGTGATTAATAATGATGAGAGAGTTGGAAATCAATTGTAACTCTTATAGGTCTCATGATTCAAGGAACTAGAGAGGATTCTTAGGGATAAGTAGGAGTTAAAAATGGATTTAGAAGATTTTCAGGAGTTAGTTAAGTAAATTAAGGATATGAACTAGAATTAGTTCAACATAACCTTTTTGTATAAAGGTAAGCCTAAAAGGCGAGAGTGAGTTAGTCAGTAGTTAGAGAGTTAAGAAACAAGGTTTGTCTATAAGCCTATAGACAGGTGGGAAAACAAAGGCCACTGATCAGAAAATCAGGCCAGAGAGAGAGACTCTTGCGTAAATACTTGTTTATTAATACAAACAACTCGATTTAGAGTTCATGTGTGTGTATTGAGTAATTAAGATATAGATCATGTATGTTTTTGAGTTATTCTACATAACTTAGGTTACAGGTGTAGAATCAGAGGCGGAATATAGAGAAGTGTGACTGAGAGGTGTTATGGGTTTACACCCACTAAAAATACAAGAAGAAGAATTTAGTGTTACAGTGAAGGTGGAGGAGCATAAAAGTGCAAGCGGAGTTAAGCTCAGGAGGAGTTGCATGGTAGTACATCGAAAGGACCAAAAACCCTGAAGTAATCTGAAACCATAGAAGAACATTGAAGAATGGCAAAAACAAAGTAAAGAGGTGATTAGTAACCACATCGAGGGTAGAGAATATGGGATGCCTTGATCGCGATTGAAGGCCCACAATTGTTCTTAACTGTCGATTGCAAAATTCAGATGCTGACGTCATAATCAACTACGAGGGTTGAAAGCTTGATAACCCATGTGTTAATTGAAGACCCGCAAACTCTTAGATCGAATGATTAGATCAATCGTACCTTGATCAATCAGTGGAGGATGACGATCAGACTGGTTTGGTGATTGGGACAAGTGATGACCGTTAGGTCTGGAGAGAGAAGATCAACGACGGAAAGTGAAAGTCAATGTGGGACGGAACTGTTGTTCATTTGGTGAATTGTTGTTCAATTGGCGAAGTGCTGTTCAATTGGCAAATAGTTGTTCAATCGATGAAGTGTTGTTCAATTGGCAAATTGCTGTTCAATCGATGAAGTGTTGTTCGGTTATGGATTGCTGTTAAATCCCGAGTGTTGTTCAATGACAGATTTTTGTTCAATCCCGAATGCCATTCAGTTGCTATTCAATTGACAAATTGGAAAGGAGCAGACCCGAGAAGGTTATAGACACGGTTTCATTCTATTTGAAGTTCGGTTGTGTTATCGCATATCGCATGTGAGAGGTGATGAAGTCACATGATGGTGTGATGTGATATTGTGACAGTAATTGATCTGTGGACAAAACCAATAGTGGAAAAATCATTCACACATTGCAGATTGGGAGTTCTGAAAGCTAGATTCTGAAGAGTCATTTTGAACCCCGTGATTGTGATTGTGATAAAGGAAAGCATCGGGTAATGTGAAAAGGCAGAGGAAATGCAAAAAAGGTATGGTTTACATGTGTTGTGGAATATTTCTATTATGTAAACATTATAATAGAAATAAAACACCGACAGGAGGTTTATGGGTAAGTCTGTGAATAACCATAGTTATAGAGTGGGGTTGGTTATATATGTGCGGACTTAAGGATTGATTAAAAGTTTAATGAAAGGAGAGTATAGAGTCCCGATGGAAAGGATTGATTAAGGGTAGAATGTGGATTATTTAAGAAATCATTCCACATGAGATTTATAAATGGGGCATTAAACCATTAAGTAATGAAGATTGACTCGATAGAGAGTCTGAAATTCATGGGGTAAAATACATATAGGTATTCTATATGCCTACTGTGGGTATCACAAGATTTTCTTGTGTCACTTTACCGTGCATCCACAGTCTGATCTGGGGATCACTAGGCCATACACTGAGACATACTCTCCAGGCTTTACCATGCATTCCATCCTGGAATCACTATGCCTAACGGAGAGAAAATCCACCTCTTGTCTTTACCGTATATCCCCCCATTCACTGGCAAGGATTCCTAGGCCCACAAAGGCACACAATCTAGCTTTACCACAACCTATAGTCTAGTTTAGGGATTACTAGGCTAGTGGCTTCATGCATCCTCAGTCTGGTTCAGGGACCACTACACCATGTGTTTGTCAATTCGGAGCTCCACCCCACTCAGTTTCGAATCCAATTTTGCCATACCACATAAACTGAATGAGAGAACCCATATCATAAAAGCTATTTGGAAATGTCAAGGCTAGGCTAAAAATAGTATCACACCTAGCAAAACCCATGCCATGGCATAAAAGGAACACATGCAATCCCATGCATGCCAAATCTAGCAAGGAAAATGCACATGCAAGTTGATACTTGCAATGAAGCCTGTTGTAGCTACTTGATCCTACCTTTCCCTACTTGATCTTTGCTTCCTCTTTCCTTCTTTTCCTCTCTTGCTCCAATGCCAATGTGCTCCAAGAAAACTCTAAGTGTCCAAGAGTATGAGGAATAGAGAATAATGAGAGAGATCCAAAACTGAACTGACCAAGTCCTGCCCAATAATCCTCAAAAGCCTTTTTATTAATGAGGCCTCTATTTTATTCATTTCCATTATTTTCCTTCATTTTCCTCCTCACATTCAACTTGTGACTTTTCACCTCCATTTTCTCCTAATTTCCATTATTTTCACAGACAAATGTGCCAAAATACCTTTTTTCCTCTTTAATGCATTAGCCTTTTCTTTTGCCAATTTCCTTAGCCATAAGCAACCAAATGAACACCCCCCAGGATGTCTTGCCCAACATTCAGCTCGAAATAAGCATCACATTCATCCGTGGTATATATACATTTTTACATGGAATTTTCACCAGGGATGTAACACCCCAACATCACTTTCGTCACGCATACCCTCCATCTAACCAAAATTCATCTTCAAATTCCACTCTGCCTTACATGAAAAAAAACAAAAATCATCAACTCTTCCACCACCTACACCACGCCTTGATGATTTTAACCCTCTCGTTCCACCTCCTATGAATTTCCATCAATCCCACATGTAGTAATGAGGCCTCGAAGAGAAATTAAATGATTGCTACACGTAGTTACAACAAAACTCAACATCAATTCTTTTTTCACTCACACAACATACTATCTAGCAAACTTGAGCATCATGAATCCATTTCTGAAGATTGAGAAGGGGAAAACCCTCCATAGGAAGCAGTCCATCCACTCCACCACCAGTAGATTGCACACTAGAAAGAAAATTGCACACAACAACCTTATCAGTCAAAGAATCATCAAGCTATGAATACCTATGCAAAAGAAAAAAAAGAAAATTAGCACCTCGAGAGAAGCATGGATCGATCATCAACTCAACAGCAACATGCATGCCTCTCCTTCAAGCCATCATGATATGAAGCTCCAAAACAACATGCATGCATCTACAATAGCTTGACATCAGGTAGGCACAAATATGCATTTGTTCTTCACCTCTCTTGTTGAGCATATTAAGGTAAAAATGTGTTTTCAATGCACATGAGAGAAGTTTTTATAGGCTGAAGATGGCTAGTAAACTTGGCCACCCTCGAATTGTAAGACTAAAATTTACTTGAACACACATGCAATGTGAATAATTCAAGGTGGGGAAGGCGATGATTACAAGGAGAGAGAAATGATTATAGTTAGTAGGGACAATGATCCATAAGAGGAGACTCAAGTTAATTCCAAGTCACTAAAGTGCTCTAGTCTATTAATCAAAGAGGATATTATGTGTTGGCTTGACTTCATTTGCACCATCACTCATTCCTAAAATAGGTAGAGGAAGAACAAGCTAGTGTGTAGGGTGCCATTGAGGAGTTTCAAACAAAGTCTACCAGTGCTATAGGAGAAAGCTACAGACAGGCCTACAAGTGCTATAGGAGGGTTGAGAGCAGCTACATGAAGAGTTGGAAGGAAAAAAGGGGTGTCATAGTGACCTAATATTATCTGAACCTTCATGCACACCAAAGTTTCTCTAACAATGAGTAAGTGACACCATTATTCCTCGTTTCCACATCCAGTTGCAGGAGAAGTTTGTTTGACATTAAGAGCCTGTAACGGTCAATTGATCAGTAGGAGGTATTTTTGAAGTTTGTTGTGGTTAAAAGAAGAGAAAATAGTTTGGTTGAAATCAGTTCAAGCACCCTTCTTCCTCAATAATACCAAACAATCTACCATTGTTTCACCACTGAGACAATTTAAATTTTTTTGGGTTCCACACCTACATAACATCAAGGAGGAATACTAGGAGAAACAGTTAGAGGATTTAAGAAAAGGGAAGCAAATTTTGACACCTGTGAGGAGGCCAAACACTAGAGAAACCATAACTAAGTAGCTCAAGGCACAAACTACTTTACTATAGGAGAAAATGGAGCTGCTATAGGAAAAACAGGGCTGCTACAGGATTGTACGAAGAGGAAAAAATGGGCCCTATCTTGAGAATCATTGGCCACAAAACCCTAACTTTTAAGGAGTCGGCAAGGAAGGAGTAAGTACTTGATCTATCACCTCTTACAAACAAAAATTCTATTAATTTTGTAAAATTCCTCCACTAAACATCCTGTAGTAGAACCATAAAAAGAAATTTTGAGTCTCCATTTTCCCAATTTTCCTTTCTGCATGGAGAAGCCAAATGTCAGCTTCTATCAAGTAGCCATTTTCTTTATTGGTTACGTTGGAGAAATATTTAAGATGAGTGTATATATATCTTCAACAGGTGTGGACAACTATCATCAATGCTTGAAGCCTGAGGAGAAGGCCCTAAGACTTTGGTGATGTGTTGTCAAATTTCTTATTTCCTTTAAAGTTTTTAGCTTTTTAATCAGTCAATCAGTTGAATTTTAGTATTTTTGTGTTCAAATGCATTACCCAATGGCTAGGCTACTAGTCTGCAGTGTTCTTGGTACCTCACGAGGAGGTTGCCATCCCCATTGGAGCCAATGTTAGGATCCTATAATCTAGGAATCAAAGTGTGTTTGCCTATCTTACTATTTCATTTTGCGGTATGTTTGTCAATTTTATCCTATGAGCCACTATGTGGTGTAGTCTAAAGAGTCCCTTGTGTAAAGAGGTTAAAATAGTCAAATTCTTGTATATGGGCCATGAAGGGGGTCTTTGAGCTCAAAATCAAATTTGTGAGTCTAAAGTTCATGAGGGGGTATATTTTTCAATTCTGCACTCATAGAGGGAAAAATGGGTCATTATTAGAGTTCAAGGGGTCATTTCATGAGGTTTTATCATAAGTCACGTTTGGGGGTCATATTAGTCAGGTACAATTAGTTAAAAATGGTTATGGGCCTGTTAGTGGTATACCTCAGCATCATTGGAAGATTTTCTCCATGTCACCTCACTCCCTCCACTCAAAATTCACCATCATTGCATGAAAGGTACATGTGAAAGAAATAAAACTCAGGTTTTTCAAAAAATATCCTCATTTCTCATTCGTCTCAAGAATAATTCGAGCTTTGAAGTAGTCTGAGTCTCCAAGAAGGTTGTAGACAGTCGAAGGGATGTTTGAAGCTCAGGTAAAAGAGGGCAGTGCGTAAGTGGGAATCAACTCTCTAGGAGGTTTGCAAGAGTTGGAGAGCATACATCAAGAGTTATACACCATCACATAGAAATTTCAATCCTACCCAATTGATCCATTTTACCAAGAGGATATGTGCAAACATACAGAGCATGGAGGGCTACTTGGACTTGCTACCAATTTGCTGCGAAATTGAATATTTTTGTCATGACTTTAACAAGATTTCTTTGACAAAATGGAGCTGCATTTTGGAAAATTGAAAGAGGATTTTTCCATGAATGAGTGAAAGAACAAAATCCTCCATTTTCTACATAGGTGTTATTGTTTTTGAGATATGATATGCTCTTGGAGGCCTATGTTTCACAAAATAAAATTCTATATTTCCCTCCTGTTTCAATGATTATTTTTTGGTGCACCTTTCTAACAGATGGAAGTGAATTTTTCAAAAATAAAAGAGGTTTGTGTCTAGAATGGGACAAATAATGAAAGATTCTATCATTTTGTGCACAAGTGTCGCAGTTTGGGAATTACATGTGTCACTTGGATACCCATTTTCCACAATATCTTGTTGACAAAATTTTGAAATGTTTTGAAATTCGATTTGTAAATTCAAAGTTTTTGAAGGTTTTAAGTATGTTTGGTAATTCAAGGTGAATCTATATGGTTGGTTGTTCACTTATAATCATTTTGGAGTAGGAGAATGTAGTACAAGTTCAAAATTCAACTTCTGTTGTGCAAGTATATCAGTCATGGTTATTTACTTCTGCTGCACAATTATTGCACAAGTATATTAGTCATGGTTATTTTTGTAAATTTGTATTTCGGGACCTTATAGAAGTGATTTTTTTGGTTGGATAAGTGTTGATAAGTTAGTTTATGTTGAGTTCCAAACATGATGTTTCTAAAATTGTTAAGTTTTAAATCATGATGTTTCTAAGTTCTAATAGTTTCGATATAGTAGTTCCTATTTCTCTGCAGATGCATTGTATCTAACCTATTTCACTTCTATGGAGTGAATTCAATCACCTAGAGTGGTGATCTGAATTCCTCATTGTATATAATGATGAAAAGCTATTGAAAATGATTCTGGTTGGGAGTGTTAGAGGTTAGACTATGTTTATGCAAGTATTGTATATTTTGTTGAATGAAATGAAGAACCCAGGTGCATATTTAGATAGTGATACATGTGTCTATATTATTGGTATCTTGTTTCTCTTGTTACATGATATATATTTCTTTCATTTCTTCTTATAGTTGTTTAAATTCATAGAGTAAATTCTTCATGTTCAATTTGAAAAAAATTCTTAGAATTCATGAGTTTCTTTGACAAATTCGGCTAATCATTATATGTGTGTCATTTTATTCCATGGAAATTTGAATTCATCCGTGTATGGATGCTCATGTTGTCATCTACTCTTTACTCCATTCATACTGCTACTACAATGAATTTGATCGATTACCCATAGGTCTTCCTACCTTGCCCTTGTGTCGATTGCACCATATCCTTGATTCATTCAGACCTATAAAAATGTTATGATTTTAAGTAGTCCTTCCCTATACACCCACCTTCAATAAATCAAACTCAAAATCATCCTATGATCATCATAACTAGCCTAAAATCTAGATCTTATCAATCATATAGTTGATTGATAAAAGAACCTAGCGAGTGAGCCCTCTCCAAGGTTAGGGGGGCTGGACCTTAGCCTAAAAGTGGTTTGTGGTTACCCCTGTGATCCTTCTTTCATCCTAGAGGTTAATTATAGGGTGATAACATGTAACATAGTTGGACTTGTTACTGAATAAACATTATTTAAATGTAGCACCATGAGTTGTGAATCAATTCTGACGACCAAATGAGAATACCACACAAAACAACATCAGAAAAAAGTTTGATCTCTATGATATACTTATCAATGTTATTAGTTAAGTGACCAATGCAAATTCCTTGCAAACTCACTAACTTGTCATTGGAAGCATAGATTTCCCATGTTGTAGAGGAAAAGTTCTAGGTACTACAACTAGAACCATCAACATAACCAAAATATGGTTGAAGGAACAAAAAAATATACAAGTCAAATGTAACCCAAGATAAGCAGAGGTGGTTGAAAATGCTCTAAAAAAAAACTACAAACACAATATCAAACCAATACAGTATGTACGTATTGACAATGTAGAAATATTTCTAAGCATAGCATATTTTTAGGTACAATGCATCGCAGCGTTGTGCCAAGGGAATTCCATCAAAGCATACAAGCTCATGGGCACCTTTTGCAAGAACACATTTAACGATATATGTACCTAACCACATTGGTTCGAGTTTCCCAGCTCATACTTTATCGGCTTCTTGGTCATACAAGAGGACCATATCACCCTCTAAGAATGCACAATATTTAACATTTTGGTCATATTGTGCTTTGATATGCTTTTGTGAGCTTTGTTGGCCATCATGGCATTGTGTCGAGTCTCATCTAGTCGAGATAGGTGCAATTTTTTTCTTCTTCTTCAATAGGTGTAGCGGGAAGAAGTTTGAAAACAAGTTTCAATGCCATAATTTCACATTCAATTGGAAGAACAACTTCCATACCATACACCAAATAAAAAGGTGTGACTCTAGTCGCAGTTTAGACAGATGAGCGGTATGCCCACAAGTCCGAGAAAAGAATAGTAGGAAAAATCATCTTATGAATCCCTACCATGCATTGGAACATTGTTTTCAGAACCTTATTAATGGCTTCTACTTCATTGTTGGCCTGTGGGTAGTAGGGAGTTGAGCTATCATGTCATAAGCCCAACTTGGCAATCAATTTGGATATCGTGTAATTGAAAAAATGTTTACCATGGTCTGTAAATATAGCTTGTGGCATGCCACATATGGAAATAACATGATTAAAGAGAAACAATGCAAAATTTTTGTCATTGTTGTCATAGGTAGGCATCACTTTGGCCTATTTAGTAGAAAAATATACTGTAACAATTATGTAACCATGCCCCCTGGTTAAGAGAGGGTTATGGATCATGTATTCAATGCCCCATTTGGAAAAGGGTCTAGAAGAAACAATTGGATGTAAAGGAGAAAGTGGAGCATGGGCTTTCCGATTATGGATCTGGCATGTGTGACACTTTTTGACTGATAAAATGCAATATTTGAACATATTCAACCAAAAGTAACTGATACGTAAGATCTTTTGGGTGGTAGAATAGCCAAACATATGTTCGTTGCATGATCCAGCATGATAATCATTCAAATCTTTCTCGGCCTCTTCATGAGTAAGGCATCGTTGAAAAATTTTATCGACACCATGGCCATAAAGAGTGTCACCAATTATGATGTATTGGAAAGCATGGTATTAAATTGAATGTTGATCAGAACGAGTAGTGTCAGGCTAAAAATTTTGGTTCTAGAGATAAATAATGATATCTCCATACTAGGGATTAGAAGAGTTAATCAACAAAAATGTTTCATTAGGGATAACATCATCAGTTGTTCATTCTGACATAGAGGAGGGAAGGTTTCATATCAGCTCAACAAAGACTAAATATTTCTTAGCTTGGTTTTATGAATTCCAAATCAAACTCTCAGAGGATAATGATCCACTTCAAGTATTTTCTCCCTAGCAACTGACGTGATAAGATGTAGGTCATAGGGTTGCAATAAAAAACAAGAAGAGTCTTGTGAAGAAGAATATAGTGGCGAAATATCTTAACAACTTGAACAACTACCAAAGCTAAATTTAAAAACATGGGAGTACTTATCTTTAGTATCACTCAAATTACAACTTAAGTAGTAGATAGGTTTTTCATCTCCTAAATCATATTATTGTACCAATACCATTGTGATAGTGGTGACAACTACAACAAGATACAATAAATAGTCTCGATGATAATCAGTCAGATACAATAACGATGCTTAGATAATTCCCTTTTCAAGGCATCAAAATCCTTCTAAGCAGTATCATCCCAATGAAAGGGAACCCCCTTCTTTAGTAAATGAGTAAATCCCTTAGTAATTTTTGCATAATTAGGAACAAAATGTCGAAGAAAGTTAGCCTTCCCTTGCAAGAGTTGTAATTGAACAAGAGAAGATGGGGCTGGAAAATCAAGGATTACTTTCACTTTCAGGGGATCAATTCAAATTCCTTGTTTGGACACAATGAATCCTAGAAGTCAACCATATTGAACATAGAAAACACATTTATGTGGGTTTAATTGGATATTGTAGTGTTGACATCTTAGGAAGATGGCTCTGAGATGCATTAAATGGTCGTGATGACTCTTAGAGTGGGTATGAAAATCATCAAGGTATGGATGCATGATATGCTTAATATCATGAAAAGCGTAATTCATTGTTTATTGGAAAGTGTGCCTACATTCTTAAGACCAAAAGGAAGTTTGTGATAAGAAAACATACCCCATTGACAAATGAATGCAGTGTTATGCTAGTCAGATGGGAGTAAGTTGATTTGATTGTAGGCAAAGAAGCCATCCATAAATGAGAAAATTTCACTCCCATCAAAATCATCAACAATTTGGTCGATGAAAGGGGTTGGGTAGTTGCCTTTGGGACAAGATCTATTAATATATCAATAATCAACACATACATGGATCATACCCTATTTCTTCATTATAGGAATAATGTTCAAGACCAAATCCGTTAAAGGAACAGTATAAATAAAACCAGCACAAAAAAATTCAACTTCTACTTTAATCACAACAACTTTCTTAGGGTGAACTAGATGCAAATGTTGTCTAACTAGCTTGGCCTCTGGATATGTTTTAATTTCATGCACCACAATATTTGAATCAATGCATGGAATATCTTTGTATGTCCAAGGAAACACGCCATGAAATTATGGAAAAAGGTCCTTATACATATTAATATCCTTTGGAGAACAAGATGCGTCAAAATGGACATTCTCAACAATCATAGGCTTAACCGAAATGTCAAGGGGAATAATTTTCTCAATATTTTCCATGTTTTTCTCCGAATTCACATCATAAATGGAGATGGGCTTCTGAGGTTCCTTAGTAAACTTGGGGGAGAAATAATCTTCAAAATTACCCTCAAGGGTGTTAGGTTAAGGTAAGAAAGATGAATTATGATGACTATCATCCCAGGTTTTCTCATTTGACATCATGATCTCCATGATGTTTTCATCTGTGGGAAAGGTGTCATTGAAAGGATTAGATTGAAAAACTAAACCTGAATCGTGAGATGAGTAATCGACCAAGATTACTGAATTATTGTTTTTGGAATATTTTGAATAGGCTAGGTGAATAGCCTCATAGGCCACCTCAACGGGGCTGAGCAGCATACTGTTGCCAAAAGAGTGAATGTTAGAGCTATCAGGCACTATCCAAGGATCATATGGAGTAGTACTAGATGAAATCATGTTGATTGGAGGATCCATAGGGGGAATGTTAGGAGGAGTTACTACGAATGTTCCCATCAAGGATGCGTCTTTTAATAATCCTACTTTGACATTTTCAAAAGGTAGTGGGGTCTTGCACATAAGAGGTGTGTTTCCAGTGGAATCAATGGAAGAAAAGGAAAGTTGATGAATGGCCATGATGCACCCATGGTGAGGGAAATAAATCATCCAAAAATATGATGATACTATAGCCACCATAACATAAGCCCAATTGCATCCTAATAAAAGGTTGTAATCTAACTATCCATCGATGACTTAGACTTCTATCGAGACTGTTTTACTAGCTAATTCTACTAGAAATGAATTGATGATTTCACAAGGCTTAAATCCTCTTCCATCAAAGGCTTTGAGTGTCGTTGGTGACTTATTAAGGGAAGGAGAACCTAAAGCTTTCCAACATGACATTGACATGATGCAAGTAGAGGTACTTTTGTCCATAACGGTTTGGAAAACATTTTTGCCTCTAACCACAGCTTGAATCATAAATGAAAGTTGGAGCGAGAGTTTAGGTGCATAATTCTCATGATTGAACATAATGAGACCCGAATCTGAGTGATATACTCCTCCAATGGATACTAATAGAAATTTCTTTTGAGTGGGATAGTTCCGCAAAACCTTGAGAGTAGGCATAATTGAAGGAGATTTGGCTAAATCTTCAACTAAATTATAATTTTGTGCAGCTCTCGCATGGGGGTTAAATGATGACTTAGGAATCACCCCTTTGGGAGGCTTAATCGTTAGCTCAGGAGAAGGCTTCTCAATTTGGAGAGGACTAGATGTAGGTGTAGTAGAACTGGAAGGTTGATTTGTAGCCTTTCCAGTTGAAGAATTCAGATTACCATAATCTTTGTTTTTAGTGGCCACCGAGACATCTTTTTGACACATGAAAACAATGTTGGAAGAAGAGGATGATGGTTCTTATGCAACCATATTTTCCTCCTAGTTTGGAAAAGGATCTGTCAACACTGTAGGTGCACTAGATGAAACTTTAAATTTTGTTGAGTTTGCGACAAAGTGGAAAATACTCAGTAAAATGCTCATCATTACAAATTAGACAAGGGTAACAAGGATTATGCTTCTCGTGAGGAGACTCATTCTTTTTCTTATCTTGTGGAGGGATTTCCTATTTATTCTTACCTTTACCCTTTTTCTTACTTCCATATTGCTGAGATTTTCCTTTCATAGATTGAATGACATTAACCTTGGAAGTACTCATTGGAGCAGGATTAGAGGGGCTTTGATTGGTCACAGTTGGAGTATATTTCAAATTAGTTTGATTAGAATACTTTCTCAAAAGTTGCTGACCGATGGAACCAATCACGCCATCAACAATGTGTGATTCGTTCAAGGGAGTAGGTGGAATAGTATGTTAAGGTCGCAGAGCATTGGGTATATTTTCATAGAGGGTGCCAGATTGGGTGTAAATCAAATCTAGATATTGAGCACTATCAATGACTTGCTCTTCAGTAAAAACTCCACCTTTGGAAACATCCTCAATTATAGTAGACAAGAGGGATTTAACAAACCACTCTACCAATAATTGATCAAGAATATATGTTTTGACCATACGACTTCTATGCCTTCACTAATGTATATGATAAAAAATATGAGTAGAGTTAGATTGTTTTAAGGAAGTTGAAGGGTCAGTTCGAGTTTCATAACAAATAGGAAATTGAAAATGGGTTAGGAGCGTGGTTTCCAAGGAATTGAAGTTGTTATATGAAGCTTTGGGTAATTAAACATACCACTAAGTTGTCGAAACGATAAGAGTTCAATAGAAAAGTTGTAAATGAATGGAGCCATCATTTCATGAGTTCAATGAACACCAAAAATGATAAGTCATGGCGTGACTGGATAGATCTTCTCTAGGATTTCCATTAAATTGAAGAATGTCACTTAACAATTTTGTAGGAATAGTTGACCACCAAGGACAATGACAAATTAGATCATTCATTAGCTAGGATAAATCCGGTAACTCAAACATTGCAATGAATGGTAATTGTCTATTAAAGTTTGTCTGAGGAGGTTGACCTTAAGGATAAAGGTTAATCGATGGTGAAAGGTATCCTTGGTACGATGAAATGGGTTGAGCTATGGGAATTTGTATTCCACCAAGATAAAGTGATAGGGTTGAAACAATTGACTTTGAATCTATTGGCCTTGATAAGGAATTTCTGGTATAGTTGGTTGGCTAACATGCATTTGCGAAATGCCTTGGAATGGTTGACCAAAGGGAATTTTCATCATTCCAATATTATGCTAACTAGTTAGCACCTATGATATGATTTGAACATGTTGGTTAACTTGCATATGTGGAAAAGTAAGACCAAGCATGTTATATGGAGTTTGTAATGCACCTTGAATAGGATGAGTAGACAAAATTTGAGAAATTCCCCTTACCATTTGAGTAGTTTGTATTTGGGATACATCTTAAGCAAGTTGACTCACTTGAGGTGTAACTTGGGAAAGTTGAGTTGTGGATTGGAAAGATTGGCAAGTAGGAACCTGAGGTGTAGCCAAAATAGGTTGAGAGGTTGGCATTTGATTTAAAACCAAAACTAGGTTGAATAGGAAATGTAGGATTCTAAGGACTAGCAACCATTCCTGGAAACGGAGCACCCATAGGAAGAGGACTCAAATAGGGTGGAGCATGAACTTGTAGTAGTTTTTCATCATATGGGAACATTCTAGCAATAGGTTTCCCACCTACTGGAGGATAATTAGTGTATGGAAGCCATTGTCCCCCAGCAGGAGGGTACCCAATATAGAACAAACTAGATTGTTGCAGGTGTACCAACCCACTAAGAAACACACCATATTGTTGTTCCAAATGAGACTGGGTTACAATATATTGGGTAGGTTGTGAGGAGATCAATAAGGAGGGAATATATGGTATTCTAGATGAAGATTATAAAGGATAATTGCATGGACTAGTCGTTGCACCAAAAAAGGTTCTAGACAATGACTAATAGCTAGGTGGCACTGATGGACCACCATATAAATGAGTTTATGGGGAAGTGACAAATCTAATAGATGTTGCAACTTTGGTTGATTCAGTCATGATAACAAACATGAATTGAGAGACCATTGTTGACTCAATCATGGTTAGACTTCTTGAAGGAATTTGCTAAGGAAATTTCAAAGGTGAATTAAATAAGAGTTCAATGTAAATGAGCTTGTGTTTGAATATTATAGGTAAAGATGGAAACATTTTGGTACAAAGGAGGAAAATCTTGTCATTATGGTATGCAAATAGGAGTTTGAGGGATAGGATAATCCTCTTCATTAATATCCTCTATGCTCAAAATACCATGTGGGAGTTGCTTTCTGTCAGGACCCAAACACATAGGTTGTGGTTGAGACAAAGGCAGAGAAAGAGAAGAAGAAGTTCTTGAAGTGGTTGGTTATTTTTTGTTCCTCGGGTTGTATAACCTCAGCTTGTAAAGTGTCCGAATCTAAAAATTTAGGTTCAGTAACTTTAGGTTCTAATATTTCAAAGGCTTGAGTTTCAACTAATTCAGAGTAACCAATTGGTAAAGATGTAATTTTGGGTTTGGTACTAATGGGAATTGAGGATTCTGATTGATTAACTTCATATGTGGTTACGGAAGGGGTAGCTTCTAACACACCAAGTTTTTTTTTTCATTTTCTTATTCCTATGATGACCAAGTGTTTCCTATGGAGGTAAAGGAGGTAATATTTTCATTCTATGCCAATGATGGGGGTGTTCAGGGTGTTCTTCCATGATGGATTGATTAATTTTAGAAGCTAAAAATGCAAATAAAAGAAAAAGGGGTAACTAGTCAAAAAGGTTGACCAAGTCACTATGAACTGCAATATATCATTGTTGGTACGTGCACACAATATTCCCGAATTTTGTATTCGATGCATCTTAATTAACAATGCAGCTGACTCGGTTATCTATGGCAGGATACAAAATTAATGGGGACTTTCAAAATATATCCAGAGGTAAATGGAAGTGTAATCCATAGTATTATTGTCTAATGCATCTGGTACGATAGGAAGTATTCTGATATACTTTTCATATGTGGAGCACCATCTGATATGCTCGAGGGTACATGGAGAACAATCCTATATACTTACGTACGTGGAATACCAACTACCTACAAAATTTAACGCAAACAAGTAATGACAGCTCCTATGTTTAATGACACTAGAACACATCTTCTAACATAGACCACTATGTGTGTCATTAATGTTCCAAATGTTCCTTAAGTTAATTGAATAAATTTTAAAATTGATCTTCAATTAAGTTTAAATTTCAAGTCACGAAATGAATTCACCTAAACTTCCTATGATGCGAGTAGCATGATAAAAAGAAATATTTTTCTTTGAATGAAGATGAATCTATGGGATGGAATAAATAAACAATGATGTAATAAATAAAGAGATTCCTAACTAGATCTTTCAATTTCACTATTCCAATTCAATTCAAATCCCTAAATGCAATGCAAGAAATGATTTTTTATTATTATTTTCTTTTACTTTCAATTTTCAAATGCAATGAAAACTGAAATACAGTTAAATCATTGATCAAAAGAACTTAGACATATTGGAACTATAATATGAAAATTATTTTTATTAAACCAACAATCAAGCTAAGTGTTCACAAACCCTAATTGACAAGAAGAAAGAAAAAACAAGCAAACTCTCATCAAAAGGAAATCACACTTAAATGTAAGCAGACTAATGGCGTTACTGAGACAATGATTAGTTCATAAACTTAGGAAAAAACATTGTATCATAATACAACTCAGAGCAAGGCATATAAATGAAATTTTTTCATTCTATAGCGACCATCAGAGGCTATGTATGGAAACTAGTACAAGTCATCGCACTTACAGAGAGAGACAAGTGTGTTGGGTCCATGGAAAATTTTAGGGGCTAATATTCGCAGGTGGGCTAATTTTCCATGCTTTTTCCAAAAAAAAAGATTCGCTAGTTTCCATTTTTCTAAAAGTGATTTGCCCTAATTTTAGAATATAAAATTATGTTACTTTAAATATCACCAAAATTTTCTATATAATAATATAAAAGAATTTAAATCCAAATGTTTTTATAAAAGTATGATCAAGCATTTTACATTTTTCATATTAGGGGCTATAAAATTTGCCAAGATATATAAACTTTAATTTAAACTCCAATCCTTAAAATTTTCCCTCGTTGGGTCACTCTCTCTCAAACTAGAAAGTGTGTTGGGGCTGATTTTGTTCAAAAGACAAACCTTAAACCCCACCAAGCTCAGAATAATATTTTCCTAAGATTGATTACTATCTAAAAAATTCAAAATGAATTGATTTCAAAGGTCTAAAATATTAGACAAAGGAAACCACTAAAGGAACATCTCATTCCCCAGTATGGTCGCCAAGTTGTTTGATGGATAATTCTCTTCTGTGGACAGAAGTGAACTCCCTAGATGTAGCGGCTTGATCTAGAAACAACAGAGACACAAGGAATCATTATTTCCTTAGAGAAATTATAGCATGGAAGAAAGACTTACCTAAATCCAATGCAATCTCTCCTCTTCTCCCTGCTTGTAAACATTAGCTCCAATTCCAATTGCGATAAATAGAACTGAAAAATAACTAAAACAAGCAAGAGAAATATAACATACAAATAGAATGTACTAACATATCTAAACAATGAGTCAATAAGGCATTTTAATACACATGCATCAATGAGACATAAGTATAGAAAAACAAAGTACTTTTTGTATTAATGAATGTAGGAGAGACTACAACCCTTTACCAATCTTGACCTTGTAGATGTCTCAGAACTTCCTTGTCCTTATTTTTTCACAAAGAAATCCTTCAATCACAACTAAAGTGCATGTATGGATAATGGATCCTTAGGCACAAAGAAGAAACATGAGGACATAACTGAGAGTCTCTAAAAGCCAACCTTGACTCCATGGGAGGCAATGAATTTATAAGGTAAACAGGGTGGTTTGGCATTTACCATCTAGGACTTAGATCCACATATGAGGGAGGATAAGCTCTAGGGATAAGAGATAAGACCTCAACTACAAGCATTCAATATCTTGATCTAATAGTAAATAGATAAAACCACTCAGGAAGTTTCTGGAATGAGAATATTAAAAAAATTTATTTTTACCGAATTCTAGAGGACATCGCACTTGCAATAAGGGAAACATGCACTAGTCAGTGGAGTTTCTTAGTATACAACCTGCAATAGTGTAGGATTATCAAAGGGAAAGTGTGATGGGTCTAAAAATTATGTTTTTATGTGTAACCCAGAATTCTTAGGCTTTTTGGAGAGAGGATGCTCTAGGCTTTGCAGGGGATGAAAGAAAAGTGTTAAAGGATGGTGATTGATCCAATTTTTAGGCTATGTGACAAAATGACTTGTAACAA
>APFE030980864.1:0-13063 GCA_000404065.3 Pinus taeda
GAGGCGGATACCACTCTAGTTTATATGCGCTACTGCAAATATATTGAATATCAAGAGAAAACATGATCAACACAATAACAGTAGAGAGGCTGCAGGGAACTCTGGTGGCCGTGGCAGTTAGAGAGGCTGTGGCCATTGCAGTTAGAGAGGCTGTATGTCGGTGATTTACTCACTCTCCTTGTATGTGTGCGATCTACTCATTCTCCTTGAGAAGTCACCACCGACCCTAAATGTGATGCTTGCGGGAGTGTTTCGTAATGGAGCCTTCTCATTACTACAATTTAGTTTTGTTATTATAAATTTAAGTTATTTAAAATGAGTTTTTATATCTACAAATAAATTCAACGCTTTACAAAATTTGTGAATCACTCTATAAATTTTAATCAAAAGCAGAAAAGTTGACCAACACAAAAAACCTGTAACAGATACGCTACTGCCTTTGTAATGGCGGTGGAATATCATTTTGTAAACACTTGTTTGAATATATAAACATTATGTATTTTGCATACGCATTCTTCAGAATCCTATACTCATCTGAAGCTAGGCTTTAAATAATCGCCCTTTATTGTTTTTTATTGGAGACAGTGGCCTCTTTCGATTGAGAAAGCTCCCGATCTTAATATTATTATATTAACAAAATCAAAATTATATATTCTGGATGCCCATTCTTTTGGATCCTATACTCATCTGTCCGAAGTTAGGCTTTAACAAGTATGTCTCTTTATTAGTGGTTAATCGGACTTTATTTTATTTACACAATTATTAAAGAATGGTGATTTTTTTATAATGTTGGGAATCTCTGACTTCATTCTTCATTATCCTATGCGCATGCGCTTTAAATAATCATGTATGTCTCTTTATTAGTTTTTAATACGAAATTATTCACTAACACAATTATCAAATAATGGTGATCTCTTTTCTTAATGTTGGGAATCTGTGACTTCCTTTACATGGCAGGAATTTGAAGACACTATTCATTTTTAAATTTAACCATATATTATAAAAAGTTAAATATATTATAATATAATACTATATATATTTATATTAATTTTAAAAAATTTATATATGTGGGAAATTTATTAGTTTTAATAAATATAAAATTAAGGATAAATCATATTAGTATTTTGAATCGCGTTGACAAATGTTCTATCATGTAATTTATGTCTAAATACTTGTTTCATAATACTTGATATAGATCACAAAAGCCTAAATTCAACAAAAGCCTAACAGTCTGTACTACTGAAATGGGAGATGACAAGGCAGGTGACTGTGTGGGTCAACATGCTCAATGCTCAATGAGGGCTTTCCAAGTGTCATTGTTTCATTGGTTTGAAGCTTGGTGATGTGGCACCTTATGATTGGTTGTGGAAGACCAATGGGAAGGTGACACGTGGCAAGCCTGGAGGTTGCCACATGTCCCTCCCACAAGCCAAATGGAAAATGAGCGTATGGAGAAATTTTTTTATGAGGCGTCAAGGTTCAACCCCGCGACTCCGAAACTCCAGTGCCATAACCATCTTCGCTAACCATGGTTCTTAACCTCTATGGCTCACTGCATATATTTAATATCTAATTGTTTTGGAGTTGGAGGTTAGGAGGGCTAGCCTGCAGGCTAGCCCTCCATGTGAACACACCACCCCATGGTTACGGTAATGGTTTCCAACCAGTAACTCCAATGAATAACAAAAATCGTTAACATTTTATGTTTGGTTTGTGAACGCACCTTCCAGTGGGAAATTAAGGTCATGGTTATGGTTAGCGGATCCAGCGACAATATAACCACAACATTTTAACCCTGACACGTGACCACAATGGCGGAGACCGCCAGAAGTTAGGCTAATAGTTAGCCATAACTGCTCAGGGTAGCGCTAATTCGAGATTAACATTTAATTAATCCAGATTAACCCTTAATTAACTTAGTTAATTCGGCGGTAAATTTGGCGGTCCACCAATTTCGACCTTTCCACCAATTTTAGCGGGCTTAATTGGAGTTCCTCCAGTTTTGGAGGAGGATTTCTATGGAAAAAATGTTTGAGTCATAACTTGGGAAAAATTCGACCAAATGAGGAACAGAAAAAGGTGTTCCTAGATGATTTCGACATTTTGAACACAATGGAATAGGTTTTAGAGGCAAAGAGGCACTTCTGTACATGATTTTTCCACGTTAAAGTTTAAGGAAGCCTAGGGCCACCAGGAGAGGAGGTCTTGCCTAGAACAACTATAGTCCATTTGCAGAGTTTAGAGAGTCATATTTGGGGTTTCTAGATGCTCTGAGTCCATTGAAGTAGGTTTTAGGAGCTGTAGAACATTGTAAAATATACTCTTTTTCATTTTAAGAAAATATAGAGGCCCAAGCCATGGAAGCTGGACCAAGGAGATGAAGGCTAGGAGGGGCGAACTCCTTTATCAAAACACTTTGTTAAGCGTTTATCTTGATGGTTTGTTGTTAATTTGCTTGCTGCTATTTATCACTTTACTTTCATGCTATTCTGCTCATGATTCTAACATAAAAATTGACATAATTTTACTTGTTTCCAATCACAAAAACTATAAGGGAACCTATGCACATGAAGTAATTGACAAGCATTTGCTTATAAATCTGAAGTTGAAATTAGCACAAAAAAACTAACATTAAGCTATAGATCAATTTGGTATCAGAGCAAAGGTTTGTTTTCTTGATTTCTTGAGATTTTTACAAGGAGAATTAACAGTGTGCAAGTTTATGTGATGACAACTTCAACAAGTGATGTCTCTAATCTCTCTTCCTTAGCAAGATTATTTGATGAAGAGATATTGCAAGAGTTTTTCATCATGAGAGATATGGTGCAAGATATGATTGAAGATAGGAAGGAGAAAACTATACTTCAGGAGGAGTTGATGGCCATGAAAGGGTTGGGAAAACATTCACAAGGCATAGTTGAGCCAATTGTTGTTAAGGAAATGCCTAGGTATTTGGGTCTTGGTTATGGAAAACATGATGGAGAATGCTCCAAAGCCAAGGATGCACATATAGGTGTTCCAAGAAGGAATTTCATTACATGTTCATTACCTCAAGCTTATGAAGTTTGTGTTCATGAAGAATGCAAACGTTTTATACCCACTTTGCAAGAAGATGCTCATAAGCATGCAACTAGTGGAAATGGAAAACAAGATGATGTTCAAAGCTCTAAGGACATTGAAACCACTGTTGGTATTCTGTAGAGAGCCACTACCTCATCAAATTCACCTCCTCAAGAAGGCGACAAAGGTGAATGTGCAAGGTATAATCTGCCTTTAATCAAGTTTCTTTTGATTATGATAAACATGGTAAAGCTTCACATAAGAATTGGAGATAATTTACATGTTGTTTTTGTGGTTTGAATAACCATAAGGTTTCAAGACGTTGAAATAAAATGGCCACATACAGGAAGCTTTCAAGCGACAAAAAATAAGAGATCCATTAGATAATGGAAACCATGTTGCAAAGAATATGCAATTATTTTGCACTCATTACCATAAGCAAGGTCATCTTGTAGACAACTATTGGAAATTTTATCCAACAATTCATCCATGACATTTGAAGAAGGTGGAGAGAGATTTTGGCAAGAATGGAAAAGAGGATTCCATAATTGGTGTGAGTCAAGATGATTCACAAGATGATGTGCAGTTGAAAGAAGCACCATGGAAATGGTTTGGTAAGAGGTGGTTTGATTTATTCACCAAATAAGGCTTGCATTTCTTTTCTTGATAGATGCAATTCTTTGCCTTAAAAATGTGTTTCTTTACCTTATGAATGCATTGCTTTTCTGTTGAAAGTATGCTACAAATTGTATGATGCAAGATGTTGAAAGTGGAGTTCTATTTGACTCACTTAAATGCAGCAAAGAATGCAATTTGTGGTTACAAGTTTGTATGTGAATGCATTTCTTTTGAATACATTCTTGATGTTGCATATTTTTGTCATGAAGGTGTGTGAAAGTGGGGTATGTTACTCACTTCATTTGCAACAAATTTGTCAATTCAGCGCTTATGTACCCATATATGATTTTTGACTTATTGTACTTGTGATTATACTTGGGGGAGATTTGAAGAATTGTACACATACATGAGAGTCTGTGTGTGTGTGAACAGTGGAATTGTTGCTAGTTCATTGTGTTTGGATACATGCATGAGTGTCGACTTATGTTTAGTGGATGATGTTTTGTCGACTTATGTTTAGTTGATGATGTTTTTAAGACTTGTGTTAGTCGATGGTTTGTACACCAAGATGTAAGAGTACATGGCGATGTTACATGATGTGACAATTGTTGCTTTGAAGGAGCAAAAGAAGAGGTCATCAATTTTCATTTCTTGCATAATGTGTTTTTCCATTTAATGGTTATATTTGTGATAAGATGTCACAGGATTTTGGAAGTTCCATTCTTGAGCATGATGCTCATGCTTAGCCTTCATTCTCAAATCATGACATGAGCAGCATGTTGAACTAGAGGATGATAGAGACAAGAAGTGGAAGTGGATGAGATGCCAAAAATTTGTAGCCACTCTAGATCATTGTATGTGTTGACACCAAGATTCTCAGTGGGAAGGCTATCAAATTGTATCAGTTTTCGAAGCATTGAGGGATCAATGTGGTACAACAAAGGTATTTTGCAGCCAAAAAATGTCCAACAAGTGTTGGATTGGGTCAACAACAAAAGGAGAACAATGATTGAGGGACATAGCCATTTGCAAGGCAAGGCATGTCAGTGAACCCAAGTCGTTGTCATGGAGAATTTTCAAGTATAATAAGTTGATAGAACTTGGGAAAGAGAAGAGTATTCATATCTCATCAGATAATCAGGTTTTGTGGGTCCAAAGGCCTGTCAGTGGGAAGGAGTGATCAGAATCTGGATTAGGGGAAAACATTTGCTCAAAAATCAAAGTTTTCAGAATTGCTTGAAACCTGAATGAATGTGTTCATCTCAGCGATACAATCCCAATGCAACTCATTTCACTCAAAACGGAGTTCGTATAAGGAAGTTAGAGCCCATTGACCATTTCACCAAACAGTAAAAAAAATTATAGGTACTGCCTAGTCAACAGTCTGTACTGCTGACGCTGTCGATGATAGGGAAAGTGACTATGCTAGTCAATGAGGTTAACGGCCAATGAGAGCTTTCCAAGTGTCACTGTTTGATTGGTTTGCAGCTTGGTGATGTGGTGCCTTATGCTTGGTTGTGGAAGAAATAATGGGAAGGTGACATGTGGCAAGCCCCGAGGCCACCACGTGTCTCTCCACAGGCTGAATGGAAAATGATCGTATGGAGCAAATTTCTTATGAGGCACCGGGGTTCGACCCCATGACCTCCCCTCCGCAACTCCAGCGCTATAACCATTTTCGGTAACCGTGATTCTTAACCTCTATGGCTCACTGCATATATTTAATGTCTAATTGTTTTGGAGTTGGTGGTTAGGAGGGCCAACCTGCAGGCATCCCTCCATGTGAACACACCAACCCACGGTTACGGTAACCGTTTCCAACGAATAACAAAAATCATTAAAATTGTATGTTTGTCATGTGAATGCACCTTCCGATGGGTAGTTAAGGTCACGGTTACAGTTATCAGATCCAGTAGCAATATAACCACAACATTTTAACCCTAACATATGACCACCATTGCAGAGACCGCAAGCAATTAGGCTAATGGTTAGCCATAACTGCACAAGTTAGCACTAATCTGGGATTAACATTTAATTAATCCAGCTTAACCCTTAATTAAATCACAGTTAATTTGGTAGGAAATTCAGTGGTCCACCAATTTCAGCTCTTCCACCAATTTTAGTGGGCTTAACTGGAGTTCCTCTAGTTTTGGAGGAGGATTTCTAGGGAAAAATTGTTTGAGTCATAAATTGGGCAAAATTTGACCAAATGAGGAACATAAAAATGTGTTCCTAGATGATTTCGACATTTTGAACACAATGGAATAGGTTTTAGAGGCATAGAGGCACTTATGTATGTGATTTTTCCATGTTGAAGTTTAAGGAAGCCTAGGGCGACCAGGAGAGGAGGTCAAGCCCATAACAACTGTAGTCCATTTGCAGAGTTTGGAGAGTCATCTTTGGGGTTTCTGGATGCGTTGGGTCCATTGAAGTAGGTTTCAGGAGCTGCAAAGCATTGTAAACTGTACATTTTGTCATTTTAAGTAAATACAGAGGCCTAAGCCATGGAATCTGGACCAAGGAGATGTAGGCCAGGAGGGGTGAACTCCTTTATCAAAACACTATGTTAAGTGTTTATCTTGATGTTTTTCTATTCATTTGCTTGTTGTTGTTCAACACTTTACTTTCATGCTATTCTGCTCATGATTCTAACATAAAACTTGACATACTTTTACCTATTTCCAATCACAAACACCATAAGGGAACCTATGCACATGAAGCAATTGACAAGCATTTGTTTATAAATCTGAAGTTGAAATTAGCACAACAAAACTAACATTCAACTGTAGATCACTTAAGAAAATGATAAAATGTAATGTGTGGAATTCCAAGAGTCATATGTGGAATATGAAAAGTCACTTAGTCATATATGGACAAAATGTCTTTAGGAGAAGTCCAAAATTCATTTGAAGTTCAAGAGTTGTTTATAAGTCCAAATGACATATTATAAGTCCAAGTGCCAGGAGGGTAATTCAAGAGTCATGGGGATATGAAAGGTCATCCCATTTGTTATAAAAGTAACCTCATAACTCAAGCAAATGAGATTTTGGAGGCATTAGCTTTGGACATCTATTCTTGGCTTCTCTACTTGGCATAGGAGAGAAAACCATTCTTTGGATAAGCAACAAGTGACTTAATGTTCCACTACTGGAATTAGCACCTCACCATTGTAATTGTGTACTTGGATCTTTCACCTTATAATTAAAGCTCGATCAACCAACACATTTTCATGCATGTATTGTGAATGTATTAAGACTATTCTTTAGATTTTTATGATATATGTTTCATTCATATGTACTAATGAAATTGAGCTATTTCTATGGCCTTGATACTTATCTTGTTGAAGGTGTGTTGTAAGTGGTTTAATGATCATTTTGTCTATGTGAACTATTTCGCTAGATAATTAACAAATATTTATTTTCTTGCGTGTCTCTCTTAAGTTAGTACCATTAGTTCCATATAGGGGCTCACTTTTTGTCTCCTCCTCATGAAAGTATCCTTTTATACATTGCAATTGGTGTTTCACAATGTTAACTTACTTGTTTTTCAAGGTTTATGTATATAATCTCTTGTCATCTATTGAAGGCAAGATGAACCTTTGTGTTATGGTGGTTGTGTCGATACTCTGGATGGTGCTCCTACTCCAAATGATGTGAGGTCTAATTGGGACTTCACATCAGGGAAGCCTGTTGTATGTTGGTGGTATCCAACATCGTCAATACAACCAATACCTAATTCCCTAAATTAATGACCTTCTTGACCAACTAAAAGGGGTTGACTACTTTAGCAAAATTGATCTGAACTAAGGCTACAACCAGGTCCCAATAAAACAAAATAATGTATATAAGACTTCTTTCAAGTCTAAAGAAGTTCTTTTTCTATGGTTGGTCATGCCCTTTGGTTTTTCAAATGCCCCAACAACTTTCGTGAGTTTGGGGGATGATATATTGTCACCTTTCACAAGTTCTTATATTTAGATGATATCCTCATCTTCAATAAGATATGGATAAAACACTTGCAACATATTTAGTAAGACCTACACACTCTATGGTAGTGCAAGCTATATTCTAACATGAAAAAATTCTCCTTCGACATCAACATGGTCTAATACCTAGGCTACACTGTTGATAAGCATGGTGTGCATGTGGATCAACCAAGATTTATTTCATTCGTGACTAGCTAGCCTCGAACACACTATTTGAGTTTCAAATTTTCTTAGCTCTTGCCAACTTATATTGTAGGTTGATGTTGAAATTCTTCCAGATTGCATGGGACCTTAGTAGGGAAAATTTTAGCGGCTAATATTCATATGTTGGCTAATTTTCTAGGTTTTTTCCATTAAAAAGATTCGTCAATTTCCATTTTTGCTAAAAATGGTTCGCCCAAATTTTATATCATAAAATTGTTTTTCCTTAAAAACGGCCAAAGTTTTATAAAGGCTATATAAAATCATTAGAAATTTGAATATTTTTACAAACATATCGCTAAACATTTTATAGTTTGCATGTTAGGGACTAGTAAGATTCGCTAAGGTTTCTAAACTTTAAGATCAATTTCCATCCTTAAAATTTTCCGTGGACCTTAGCAAAGTGAAGAAGGGTGGTGGAAAAGAAAATTTTATGTGGAGAAAGTTGCAATGGAAATATTTCGATTGTCTAAAACATTTGCGTGTGCTTAACACCAATGCTCTCCTTACCAAATATGAAACAAAATTTTTAGATTAATGCATATTCTTCAGATTATGTTGTGGTCATATTTCTCACTTAGCATACTCATTCAATGGCCTACAATACTGAGGCACTATCATATTTCCTCTGTAAGTACCCCACCTATGACAAATAAGTATATTCCATTATATAAGCATATTTCAATGGAAGCATTAAATTTTGAGGAAGGAGATAATCATCCACACTAATCATAAGCCTCTGCAGCTCATGCATACATAACGAACACCATTAAAATTTGTACACATACCTGCAATAGTTTCATCGCAATATCAAATATAAGATAGGGATAACCAATCACATCTCTAACTTCCTTAGTCAACCTCTAGTCACAACACTAACCATGGTGCTCCACGCAAACATTGGGCCTTTGCATGGCCCAAATCTATGAGAGTGATGCTAACTTTTCTACCACCTACTATATGTTGAGCACATGCACAATTGTCATTCAATTTCATCTTCAGGATTACTTGTTATGCCATCTAGTCCATCTCTGTTTTCTTTCAAGTAAGCATGCAAAGATTATTTTGTATAATCACTAAGACTAGATGGATGGACACTTCGGCATGTAAAATCAATGGTCATACTAAAAGAGTATTTATATTTGTCAAAACTTCGACATCATGTTAGCAAGTATATCAAGTATTGCACTATCCGCATCATTGCCAAAACATCCATTAAGAAGAAAGGCATGTAAACCCCTCTACCTACTCCCTACAATCCCTTGGTAATCCATATTGATGGACTACATGTCTGGTATTCCTTCAACCAATCAGGAAAATACTTGTGTCTTCGTGGTTGTTGATCAATTTTCTAAGATGACCATTCTAACAACCTGTAAGAAGAATATCATAATGAAGGCCACTGTTAAGATATTTTTCAAATGGGTGTGGCTACATTTTGGGATACTATATACCATCATATTATATTGGATTAGGAGGGTTTTAAGCACATTCTAGTTGAGCCTCTCATTAGTTTTGGACATTAAGCTCACCAAATCCACTTCCTTCTAGCCCTAAATGGATAACCAACATAGGCCTTTAATCGAATGGCCATGCATATATTGCACATGTACAACTCTAAGCATCCACTTACAAGGGATGGAAGTCTCCCTTATGTTCAACAACACTAGAATAGAACCCTCCATGGTTAGACCAACCATATCCCCTTTAAGGTGGGCCTAGGATTTCAACAATTGTGTTCTATTGATGTAGCACTATTCTTTGTATCCACATAGGTGGAATCTTTCCATGGTCTCTATGAGGCAAACAAAACACCTAATTCATTGAATGAATTTAGCACATCCATTAGTATGTCAACGATATTTTATATAAATCCAATTTTAAGTACAAGCAATGCCATGATCAACACTAGGTGCCACACAAATTTCAGGTGGGTTACAAGGTTTGGCTGCATTTGCAAAAAAAAATGCCTTATAAAACCCCATTGGAATTTTTTTTCCAATTCACTAAGGACCTTACACTATCACCAAGGCTATGGGTGACAATGCTTTTGAGCTAATTATTTTCCTCGTTGGCTTACACTTATTGTTCAATGTGTATTTCCTCTAGCCATACTTTCCACCATAGTTGGACACATCACATATAGTAGAGCAATTGAAACTAACATAGCTCAACCCCAACTATATCTAATAGGAAACCATTAATCAGATCACTGACACTGAGATTAAGGGAAATTTCTAACAAAGGATCTATATTTATTAGGTTGTTAAAGAAAGGTAGCTCCTGCACCAAGGCAAGTGGCTCGACCAAGGCCAAGTTCAACAAAAGCTTTCCCATTTGAGGGGTTCACTCAGTCAATTGGTACCATTTCTTGCTAAGGAGAGAGTTTTGATCTAGGTGGATTTCGATGGCCATCCACCTATTCCTTTGGCTCAAAGCACAATTCTCCCTCTGGGCTTTTTTCCTACATTTTTGGGTCATGAACTTCCAGGGTGGTTTTGAAGCCCTAAATGATATTTTTTTAATGTGGCAAAGCCTAGGTGATAGTCACAAACTCTAGTGTGGGCCCAATTTGAATGTGTACTTCTGAACTAGCACTTTCCAATGGGTTACCAAGCATGCCAAACAAAGATCATATGCAAACGTTATAACCCTGGGAAGTTGACGTACCAAGTAAACCCATTAGGGCCACAAATCATTTGGTGTTTCATCTCCTGGGGTTAGGATTTTGGGTTTTTTGGGTTTCTTCATTGCTTATTTTCATTGAAAGAGGCTCTTTGGCCTCATTGTAATGCACTTTGGAGAATGCACATTGTTGCCACATCTCTCCTTAGAGATAAACTACCACCTTGGAATAAGTTTGTTTCATTCCATATTTTTACAGTTTCAACACATTCCATTTATTAATAGAAGTCAAGTTTTATTGCATCTTTGTGTTTTTGTTATAAATATGTATTTCATTTCGTTCCCTACATAAATATGAATCATGTGTATATAAATTACATAAGGGATGATAATTCTAGAGCTCCAAACTAATATTCATGAGAAAATTAGTAGAGATGCCAATACAACCAAGCCCCAATCCACAATTCAAAATAAACAAGCTCCTAAGGCACATCAACTTGCGTAATAAAAATGAAATGTAACGACATAAAATTCCCCAAACAAAAATTATAAAAATTTGATCAATAGAGCTCTAAACTAGTAGCCATAAAAATAATGCGAAAAACAAACATAAATCCAAAGCACCACCAATGATTCCAAACAACCACACCCCAGCTTGTTGCTTGGAAAGGACAAACCAACAATGTTTCAATGGAACCAATGAATAAAGAATCAACATTCAAACTTCAAAAAATGAAATTAAAAGCCAGTATCCATAAAAACAACATATAAAATAACACTTACACCAAATAAAGTAATGAGCCCTCTTCGTCTTTATAAAGATTCATACAAATAAATCAAAACACAAGATGTAATTCACATATAAAGTAATGAGCCATCTTCCTCACAAAAATTCATACAAATAAATCAAAACACAAGATACATGAAAAATGTCTCTACATTCACATATGACAAGTTCTCTTTTTTTCCCAAACAAATCACACAATGAGTAAATTGAAATATAAATACATAAACTACACCAAGAAAAACATAGCTATAAACAAATAATACTATGAGTAAATTGAAATGTAAATGCATAAACTACACCCAAAAAACATACCTATAATGAATTGACATATATGTAAAGTAAAACAAAAATAACATACCCATAGTGCATCTGGACAATGCTTTTGAGCTAATTATTTTCCTCGTTGGCTTACACTTATTGTTCAATGTGTATTTCCTCTAGCCATACTTTCCACCATAGTTGGACACATCACATATAGTAGAGCAATTGAAACTAACATAGCTCAACCCCAACTATATCTAATAGGAAACCATTAATCAGATCACTGACACTGAGATTAAGGGAAATTTCTAACAAAGGATCTATATTTATTAGGTTGTTAAAGAAAGGTAGCTCCTGCACCAAGGCAAGTGGCTCGACCAAGGCCAAGTTCAACAAAAGCTTTCCCATTTGAGGGGTTCACTCAGTGCAATTGGTACCATTTCTTGCTAAGGAGAGAGTTTTGATCTAGGTGGATTTCGATGGCCATCCACCTATTCCTTTGGCTCAAAGCACAATTCTCCCTCTGGGCTTTTTTCCTACATTTTTGGGTCATGAACTTCCAGAGTGGTTTTGAAGCCCTAAATGATATTTTTTTAATGTGGCAAAGCCTAGGTGATAGTCACAAACTCTAGTGTGGGCCCAATTTGAATGTGTACTTCTGAACTAGCACTTTCCAATGGGTTACCAAACATGCCAAACAAAGATCATATGCAAACGTTATAACCCTGGGAAGTTGACGTACCAAGTAAACCCATTAGGGCCACAAATCATTTGGTGTTTCATCTCCCGGGGTTAGGATTTTGGGTTTTTTGGGTTTCTTCATTGCTTATTTTCATTGAAAGAGGCTCTTTGGCCTCATTGTAATGCACTTTGGAGAATGCACATTGTTGCCACATCTCTCCTTAGAGATAAACTACCACCTTGGAATAAGTTTGTTTCATTCCATATTTTTACAGTTTCAACGCATTCCATTTATTAATAGAAGTCAAGTTTTATTGCATCTTTGTGTTTTTGTTATAAATATGTATTTCATTTCGTTCCCTACATAAATATGAATCATGTGTATATAAATTACATAAGGGATGATAATTCTAGAGCTCCAAACTAATATTCATGAGAAAATTAGTAGAGATGCCAATACAACCAAGCCCCAATCCACAATTCAAAATAAACAAGCTCCTAAAGCACATCAACTTGAGTAATAAAAATGAAATGTAACGACATAAAATTCCCCAAACAAAAATTATAAAAATTTGATCAATAGAGCTCTAAACTAGTAGCCATAAAAATAATGCCAAAAACAAACATAAATCCAAAGCACCACCAATGATTCCAAACAGCCACACCCCATTTGTTGCTTGGAAAGTACAAACCAACAATGTTTCAATGGAACCAATGAATAAAAAATCAACATTCAAACTTCAAAAAATGAAATTAAAAGCAAAATCCATAAAAACAACATATAAAATAACACTTACACCAAATAAAGTAATGAGCCCTCTTCGTCCTTACAAAGATTCATACAA